>JAOEHQ010042816.1:0-22999 GCA_025447715.1 Asclepias incarnata | reverse complement strand
CGATACGACAGAACGTTTAATTAAAAATTAATTTAAAATAAACGTATAGTTAGACAGTGATATACGAATATACGTATGTAAAAATACGGAATGTTACATATACCCTTTTCATATTTTACATTTTCTACCTTTTGATTTTACTCCTTTTTTTCCAACAAAAACAATCTGACTTATTTTTCTTTCTCCTCACTAAATGTAGCATGATTCTATGCATTGCACATCAATACATATGTGACTAAAAATTAATGGGGAAAGGTTAGATAAAGCATGTAGTACTTCTAACTTCAATAGTTTAACAAAGTGCATAAGAAATTGGGAAGTTGCTAGATAAAATGATCGAACACTTCGTACTAAATCATCAGATGTTTCAAATTGGGAGGTTGCTAAATAAGCTTTTTCACTTTGAATCATTGAACTTTCTAAATGAACTGAGTTCTGTTGATTGAACATATAACATTAGAATGACTCATGTGCATTTTTTTTAATTGATATATTGAAATATATAATAGTTATTAAATACGGAGTATGTAAGAAGCTTGATCTCATTCACATATACACTATAAAATTATTAATACAGTGGCTACCTGGATCGAATTACATGCTTTTGGGTTACTCACCTAATCTATTAGTACACTGGCTACATGGATCGAATTACATGCTTTTGGGTTACTCACCTAATCTAAATATTTAAATATAAATAAATAATCATGATAACTAACCAAAGACATATGGCTCCAAAGTCTGAGCTAAATAACAGTAATGGAAGCATGAGTGGTTGTAGTGAATAATTAGAGTGGATAAAGGGAAAGAAGAAAATAAAGAGTGAAGTCAAAAAGATAATAGTATAATCAGATTGTTTTTGTTAAAGAAAAAGAGTAAATCAAAGGGTAAAAAATGTAAAATATTAAAAGGGTATAATAGTCAAATCCGAAAAATTTGTTGTGGATGGATAATTTTTGTTGTGAATTTATCAGCTCCCTTAAAAGTATGAACAATATTTAGTCAAATATTTAATTATGAACGGGCCCGGTTAAAACAACCGACTTTTTTTTATTGGTTGGGCCCTCACATTTGAATGATGGGATGTGTTCTATTCAAAAGTTACCATTCTAAAGTAAACTTTGCATTTATAAGCGCTAATAATTAAATTCAATATTTTTATAATTTTGAATATATGTGAAGCATTATGGATTATCTTCACACCTTAAAGCGCTAAGAATTATGTAAAGATTTTTACATTAAACGGCCTGAATAAAGTAGCAAAAATGCTTAATTTAAAAGTGTGAGAATGTGGTAAAAAATTGTAACATAATTTCTTCACGCATGATTCTGTTTGAACTACATATTTTACACATATTTTAGTGTGTATATTTATAAACTAGACTGGTGCCCGCGTGATGCGACGACAATGGTGGTAGCGGCGGCGGTGTGGTGGTGGCGGCAACTGGTGCCGGCGGCGGAGACTGGTGGTGATGGCGGTGCCGGTGGCGGTGGTGTGGTTATTGATGTAAATGTAATTGAGGTAAAATGGGGTAGTGTAGTTATTTTAGGAGTTGAGGGATAGATGTTGTAAATTATTTCATTAAGGGTATTTTAGGTATATTGTTTAATTATAAAAAGAAAGCTTTTGAAATTGAGGGGCATTTTAGGTATTTCAAAGACAGAAAGTTGAAAAAGGGGGAGGGGTTGCTCTTTTAATAAGGAGTATAGATAATTCCGATCAGCAGCTTTAAATTTGACTTTCTCTTTTTTGTCTTTTCGTATTTATTAGTGTTTTACTATTTAAACCCTCTTAATTATCATAGGGTTTACAAAATCGATTATAAGTTTTAAAATTGAATATTTAATTTTTTAAAGTTATTTTTATTTTATGTTTTAAGTTTCATTTTAATATAATGTTTTTTTAATTTAATATAATATGCTTTTTAATTTATTACAATGTGATTTTTAATATTAATGTAAATGATGATGTGACACCATTAAACTGAGATTTCAGTATGGGAGTTAATGATAAAAATGGTTCAGTATAATAAGTCAGTATATTATTGACGTGACACCAATACACTAAGTTTTAATGTAATGAGTTAAAGATGGTCTTAATCCTTATTTGGCTTAGGTGCAACTAATAAATGAAAGTGGACTGGTGAGACAATCACCAGCTTCCTTTTTATTTTTATTTTATTTTTTATTATTTTGTTTTGTTCTGATTGGTATTTGATTTTATTTTAGGTTCTAAATAATAAGTGATATGTTAATGGGAAAAAAAGTGAAAGAAATGAGAAGGTAAAATTAGCATGACGAGAAAAATTGTAGGCGAAGGAGGTAAATAGTTGATGGAATAAAGAAAGGATAGTGGTAAATCTACAACACTTTTTAAACATTCACAATAAATGTACATATTATACTGTACAGTATACAACTGGATAAAACATGTATTTTTATAGATGGTTAAGGATACGAGGAGTCATGACTCCGAAATTTTCAGCACTCCCAAATTTTACCAATAAAATTCTGTCAACTCATTTCAACCCTTCAGTCATCTCAACCAGCCCTTCCAACTAATTTCACTCGCGCCCATGAGATTCCAGCCCTCCCAAATTTTTTATTTTCCCCCCTAAACTATTAAACTACACAATTTATAACTAAAACACATAATTTTTTATTTTTTATTATAGAGTGTTGGATAATAATAATAATAATAATAATAATAATAATAATAACAACAACAACAATGATGATAATAATGATTAATGAAATATATTATTTTAGGGTATGTTTTAAATAAATAGGAAACTATAGGGTTGAAAATGAAAGTTACAAATATATAACACATATATATTATTTTAATAAAAAAATCAATCATCTTCTTCAACACACCCACACACACATATTTCGTTCCTTTCTTGTACCGCCTGTAACTTTGAGATTTTTTTTTTTCTTCCATTTTTCGTCCATGTATTAAAGGCCCAAAAAAGAATTACACAAATAGTCCCTGTAACATTCATCGACTTCACCACCGGGTATAATACCCGCTCACCAAACCATTTGAAGGAACCTGGCGGGGGCAGGGTGATGTTATCGCCGGCATCAACCAGCCCGATGGGAGCCCGCCATCCCACTCCGTCTCCCCTAAAAATTGTAAAGAAAACACAAATGGTCCTATGGAAAATTAAATGATGATGATGATTTAAAGTTAAAAGATTGTGTGGTTTGTATTCACATGTTCTCTGCAGCTTCTTCTGACATATCATTATTTCGGTATTATTTTGACCACACTCATGTTTTAATGTTTTATCAAACCATGGTTGGAGACGTGTAACATAGCAACAGGTTAAGGTTTACCAAAGGTTAAAACCACACGAGTTAAAACCATGTTTAAGTATTTTACATTTCGGGAATTTTATGTTTTCTATAACGGTAATTTTGGACTCGATTAATTGCTTCTTTATATATTTAACTTTAATTTTAAAAAAGATATAGAACACAATTTACGGTCGGCTACTATAATCTATAATTGCATGTATTAAGTAAAGTTTACGAATATTATCCCTACTCCGAGTATACGCTCAAGGGCGAAGGATAGTAGGGGCCGGGGGGGGCGCCCGACCCCCCGAAATTTTTTTTGCGATATAGGGGGTATATAGTTTTCGTGTAGAAAAATTCTGGTATATTCGGTTTCGACCCCCCATTTTAATAGCGTTAGGAAAAAATAGTGTTAGGGAAAAAAAAAATTAGATCCCGACCCCCCACTGTTATGAAGCAAGCTTCGCCACTGTATACGCTAGTAATGCATATTCAAATTCAATGGTAATTCATTTATATCGCATAAATTGTCACTGGGTAACAAGGAAATGTAATGTCATACAAATTAACTTTATATATTTAGTTATTTAATTTATTGAAAATGTTGCTATCATTCTAAATTAAAAAAATTATCATTTGTGTCGCTTTTCATAAACAACATTATCGTGTTGATAGTTACTTTACATACATACTTGATCTCGGATTTTGTATTCAACAATTTTGTCATAACAGAAAAAAGATGTGTCGACCTCAATTTTTACTATAGGAGAAAGAAATAAAATTAAAGGGAGCGTGACACAATCCCTCTGACATTAAAGATGTTCTACTATATTGAAAGTTTGTTATTTGTTATATATTATAAGAGAGAATGAGAGATCATGACAATATCTTCTTTATTTCTTTCATCAATTGTGTCAACTTATCATATTAAAACTTCCAAACTGACACACAAGCTGACTATCAACAACACCTCTTTACTTCATTTGTCATTTTATTTTATACACACAAACACACACACACACATATATATATATACAAATAACCCCAAAATGGACACACTCGCAGTCCCTTCTTCGTCGCTTAACCGGAGGATCCAACCGAAGAGGCGGTGCCAACAGTTCACAAAACCGACAAGCTCTTCTGTTGAAGCGACGAGTCCGTTGGCACTCCTCTTAAAGCTTCTTTAATGTCGGATATTTTCAATTATAATAGTTTGGTAGAAAGTTTTTACTCCAATATTTTATATATTCAAGGTTTAAGTGTCTCGAAATATATTCAAGTATAACCTGAAATATATACGTTTAACTTTAAGTTAGATAGATCTATATTGGTGATAACCCTCAAATATTGTGATTGTGATTGTACTTGATCGATTAAAGAACTGTAGATTAATGACGTGACATCTTATATGACGGCACGTCAATCCAAATACGTACAATAAAAGTATTTTAAAGTTCGATAGATGGGATATAATCTAATACAAATTTAAAAGACTTAACACTATATTAGAAACTGAGGTGACTGAGCAATCACACTACACATATGAAAAGATCTAAACGTGTGTTTTACAAAACCAGCCAAACCTAAAAAAGAAACTTATTCGGGCAACATTGAACACAAAAAAACCAAACCAAAAACCATACAATCCAATCTCACATAAACACACATTATTATGTAATATGTACTAGGACTTCAAGTAGTCGTAGTCTCGTATATTAACAATTTTTGACACAAAAGCAACGTCGTCGAAGACCACGACAGTGTCCAGCAGGAAACCCTTCAGTTTTGCACACACTAGCACAGTTGGATTTGCTCACACATGGCCCCTTAAACCTGTGGCTCGCTGACTCACAGGTCCTCCCCTCAACCACCATCGGACCACCCATTTCTGTAACCCACGATACATGTTAACATGAAAAAGATTTCACACGTAAAAAGTGTAAAACACATGTATTATATAAATTGTCATATCAGGGCGTCAGGGGCGGGGAATGGACCCCTTTAAATTAGTCCATTAGTGTTTAAATAATTTAATTTTTGATAGGCCCTTTACAAAGGCCCAAAATTGAATTTCCTAAATATAAATTGCTTTTGTTCCACAACACATGTACGTCTACTATGTGTTTTCCCTCACAATTCCAGCCATCATGGTCTTTATAAAATATGTAACTGAATGCTTAAAAATGATAAATAAACGAAAATGAAAATCCTAGTTTGTAACTTGGTTCTCAAAGTTTAATGAAATTTACTTGAAGAATTTTGCTTGTTTTTTATGTCAATTTTTTGTGAGTTTAAAAATTGTCTTCTAACAAAAGAGATGTGAAAGATGACAATTATTTTTGGGAAAATAAGAATAGAAAGAAAGACAATAAAAATAGGACAGAGATAGTATAATTCAGTAGGGTGCCCCCAAGGTTACATGCAGATTTTGTATTGAGTTATTCACCCCTCATGTTATAATTATTTTTATATGGATTTTACTAAGTGTAGTCTTTAAAATGATAATTAACATGTTCAGACACAAGTATATATGTGTCTGAACATAAGATTGTGCATTACAATATCCGTTGTTTTTATAATGAAGTAGTAAATTAAAAAAAAGAAAAGAAAAAGGATTAATAGATATACCATTGGCCATAAGACACATGACAAGAAGCAAAAAAGTTGCTAATATCTTCATGGAAGGTCTCATCTTCATTTGTGCAAGAAAATATAGCTAGAGAGAGCTGCTGCAGATATGTGAAGGTGGTATAAATGTGAAGTGCATGTACGTTTATATAGACCTTTTTTTTTAAAAGGAGGATAATTATATACGCAATAATTTTAAAATCTATAAAATCTTCACTTTTTATAAAGGTGAAAGAAGTAGCTAGACATTCCATTAGTGGGAAGCAATGAAAAGAAGACGCTCCATCTAAATCTCTTTTCCATGTGTCTTACAGCCATAGTTATCACTGAATAATGTGTTGTATTTATTTTATATTATTATGTATATAAAGGATGAGAATATAAGGTTGTCATGTATCTAGCTTGGGTATAGAACCTTTTTACATTTTAGTTTTTTAATCCATAAAATTCATGGGGCCTAGGTCATTTATTTATTATACACACTACCACACAAAAGGATTTTTTGGAACGGTATAAATAGTTCAAATCAACATTTTTTTAAACGATCCAAAAGCTAGTGATCCAAAAAATAAATGATTTTATAGAGCAGTTTGTATATATTTTTTGGATCAGTTTTTTCGACCATTTTTTGGATCAGTGTTTAGATTATTTTTTGGATCATTTTTTAAGTCATTTATTAGAACGTTTTTGGCAATGTTTTAGACCAGTTTGATTTGTTTTATGGATCGTTTTTATAAGTTGTGGGTCTATTATTAATGCATTTGGATCGGCTATTTAGACTTTATGAATTAGTTTGAGAACTTCATAGATCATATTCTTGTAACTAGAAATTAATAGTAAATAATTATCTAATAACTTTCTAAAGCCATAAAATTTTAATTTGTATATATAATAAACAAAACCACAATATCAATACTACTAAATGCAACAAATCACAATAATATATACATGCAAGTATAACAAAATTGAGAATTTGTGTATGCATTTAACAAATTTTAAAACACGAGACTTTGTACATTATATGTTAGTTTACACATCATTACAATTACATATACATCTTAAGATACAAATTTAAAAGTACTATTGTTCGTCTAGTCTAGGGGAGGGAGCATGAAATTGATAGCTAGCTTGTAATGCTAAATTAAACATGAAATCCGCGAGTTCTTTAGAAGTTAGCACACCTCTATTCATTCCACATCTGTAACAAGTTAAAAACAAAGAAATTGATTTAGCTAATTTACAATATAAGACTTAAATGCAATAGAAAAGTATATAAATATAATAAGGTATAATAAATACTTTCACTTTTTGAGAACCTTCGTTATTTAATAAATAGAAGATCACACGTAAACCTTATTAAAAAATTAAATAAAATCCTTTGAATGATTGGCCAGACGTAAACACGAAATTCATAAGTTGTAGCATTGAACAAGTATGAAATCGTCGACTTCCTTCCTTTGACGTTGATATGCTTCATCGTTCCAAATCTATAAGAAAATTTGAATGAAAAAATTGGTTTAATTAATTACTTCACAAAATATGGAATTTAAGTGAAATGAAAGAAATATATAACATAAAACTACAAAAATATTCTAAATAACAGAACTATACTTGAACCAAACCAACTTACACAAACATAATGACTTACATGAATCATTGTCCAACCAACTGAATAGAGATAAAAAGTCCTACAAATGCAAGTTAGTGTGGTTAGCTAAGAGTCTAAGATTAAAAAAAAATGTTAATTCAATGTCAACGGTAGTAATATCTTACTTGTTCAAGTAAGGCATCTTTGTCTTTGGAATCCACTGCACATCCTCGCCATAATAACAAGTAGACAATTGATAACGTCCAATGCTTTCTACAAAAATAAAAAAGTTTAAATAGTTAAGCATATAAATAATCACATATAATTAAAATCATATAAAAAAATATTAAAACCTTTGCAAATAAAGTGCAACAACCCAAAAAAATAGTAAACTGTGGTATACTGGTATAGATATGTGGATGATTATGTGACTTTGTGTTTGAAAATGTTTCAATCTGTTTATGGATGTTTGTAGATTAAATACTTAAAATTCATGGTCAAATTTATTATTTTTTGTTTTGTTTTCAAAGCTGAGGATAATGAAGGATATAAAACAATTAACTGGAAAGGAATTAAAGTGGGACTAGTGCATGATCAATAAACCGCAAATAAAATACAGTTCAAAAAAAAAATACAACTATTTAAACTTACGGAACCGAGCCAAAAGAAATTTTGTTGGCGGGCTTATGAAAAAAATGGGGGGAAAACATGAAAATTAATTAAAAAAACAAAAACTGGTGGCGGGCTTATAAAAATAATAGGTGAAAACCATATAAATGTAAAACAAAAAGGTGGAAAAAGGAATTAAGTCAATTAACTGAGATTTTTTTGTTCAGATATTTATGTGTTTTGTTATGATTCAAATTCCTTATTATTATTTTATAATAATAATAATAATAATATAGACAACTATATTATATTAAAAGTGTACTCGCGCGATGTGTAGTAATAGATGATTTTTTTTAAAAACTTAAATTGTAGTGTATATATAAAATTCGTAAATTTCATTGAGTACATCCGGACTATGAATTCTGGATTGTCTAACACACGGGTATATAAAAAATGTGTCGTTTGCTATTGCTAGAATATTGAAAAATGAAAATGATTATAGAAATTGGTATATAGCGAATATAAACATTAAATGATAAGCTAAGAAAAGAAATACTTAAAAATTTTCAAAATATAAAACACTATTCAAATGCATTATAGGTAGTATAGATAATGATTAATACTAGAAATCGTACCCGCATAATGTGTCGCAATAAATGACTTTTTAATTTTTAAAATAGTTATAAATTCAGTTAGGATACCACACAAGAGGTTATGGCGGACGACTTGGCCGACCTCCTACTCCGACTTTTGATTGTTTAAAATATTGGTATATAAATTGTATTTGTAATTTTTTGGTGAATTATTTAAAGGGTTTTGCTAATGACAGCCCTTAGGGAAGGGTTGTCATTAATGTGCATAAAATGTTTGTACTTTTACCATAAAATTCAGGGGGTGGGCTTTTGATATGAAAGGTACAAGTTTTTTATACAGGTTATTGACAGCCCTAAGGACTGTCATTAGAAAAATCCTAATTTTTTTAAGTTACATATATTTATTAGTTTGTCAAAACCTACTTAGAGATAAACCAATCTCTATTCCTTTATAAAGATTATCCCCTTTTATTGAAAATTACATAAATTGGGACATGTGAAATGTCAAGACTACCCTTAATGAATTAAATTACATTACAAGTCTCTTATATTTTAAAATACCTCTACCACCCCTTTTAAATCAAATATCTTTACATCAATTATCTACATCACTTGACGCCGCCACCACCACCAACAGTCGCCAGCTCGCGTCACCATCACCATTCTTTGCCGCCGCCGCATTGGGTACCATCCTAGTTAAATATAAAAAACAGTTGCAACATGGTTACGAAGTACAGTATTTCTAAAAAATAATTATAGAAAGAATTTTATTTTTGCTAATGCCTTTTAATAATTTAATTCAATATATTTAGGTTATCAAGAGTCATGACGATAAAGTTAACCAGGGGTACCCTTTTACCCAAGAGTCATAACGATATATGTATGACATTGTTTACCATATCAAGATTTTTGATGTTTAAAATTATTATTGTATAAAAAATAATATTGTTGTAGAGTTAAAAAGAAAAGATTAAATGGAATAGATAGTATATTATTATTAATAAATATAATAATAATATAATAATAAGAGATTAATTATGTTAGTTTTATATTTGTTTAATAATAAAATAATAGTTTTAATTATATATGGAAACTAAAAAATAAGATTTATTAATATAGTATAAAAGAACACGTGTCGCTTAAATGTTACGCCACGTGTCGATCTAAAGATGCTTCAATCTTGTTTTACTATATTGGTAGATATACTCTAAAGATGAACATGAGACTGATACCATCCCGTACTAGTTCTGGTATTTTCGGTATTTTTTTGTTATCGATCTTGGAAACCACAAAAAATAGATACTGATTCCAGTTTCACCTAAAATTCGGTGCCACTTTTTGATATTGGAATCATAAAGGTATCGAAATAAGATCGGGACCTGATTAGAATTTTGTCTTCTCTAATATACTCTAAGAATTTGCTAATTTATCCATTAGTACTTAAAAGTACTTAAAAGTACTTAAATTAAACAATATTTAAGTTTTCTTAAGAATATATAGTATATTTTATTAACGGGAAAACATCTATATTGTCAAAAGTATTCAATTAGGTACTGTTGCTCTCACATTTTCAAAATTCGATGTGTACGTTTAATAAACTTTCAGGCTTAAATGATTTTTTTTTCTTTTATTCACTTACGTAACTAATCATTTGCCCTTTTATTAATTACTAGACATTTTTATCATTATTACTACTATATTAGATTAAATATATACTTTAATGGAGTGAGTAATATATAACCACATGAACCTCTACACTTGTGTGTGCTGAATAATTTGGATAAACTAGTATCAGCAAACTAGCTACTCTCTCTCTCTCTCTCTTTCACACCCAAAGCCATTAGATAAACTAATATAACCGCCAATAACTAGTGCTGAATAAGTGACTTGTTTGTGGCATATATGATGCACCTCAAAGAGACTGAGCTATGCCTTGGCTTACCCGGTGGTGGTGGTGGCAATGAAGTGGAGACCTTAAAGTTCTCCGGAAAAAGAGGCTTCTCGGAAACCATTGATCTTGAGCTTAATCTTCAGCCAAATGATACATCATCATCATCATCATCTTCATCCAAGGACAACACCACCACCAAAACTCATGTCAAGCCACCATCCAAGTAAGTGAACTTAATTCCAAAAAGAAAAAGAAAAAAAACTTTCTTATCTATACTTTATGATCCGTACATCATCATCTTTTTTTTTTACACCACCAAAGGTGTTTTAGAATATTATACTGTATAGTACTATAAGCACGTTTGATGGTGTATGGTTAGAAATTACGGTGTATACGGATCACTTTTCATCATCAACCATATTGAAAAGGTGAAATTATTTGTTATTTTTAATTGTAAAAGATTGTAATTAACTCGTGAACTTAAGTTATCCTAAGAAAAAAAATAAAATCCATACACCATATTAACTTTAATTTGTTTTTGTGTTAGTTTTTGCTTCAAAATTCTGATGAGACCCATAATTGGAACTTGCTAAAAGTTATTACGAACTAGAAAGATGTGAAATTGAAATAATATACTTTCTTTTCATTTTAATTAACAGCCAACACATAGTACCCCTATGGCCCTATATATCATGATTTCATGAACACCTTTAATAATACACCTTTGGCCCTTGTCGACTTCAACATACGACAACCTTAAGTTGTTGGACATGTTGTTAATGTACAGAAGTACTGAACTCTTTATTACAAATTGAATTATCGGTCGATGATAAATCGTACGATAATTTTTTACCATATACAACAATCACAGCTGTAAACAGTTCTATAAGCAACAATTTGTACTAGCTTGTTGTATACGAAAAACAAATTGTTATAGATTTATTATCACTCTTGAATATATATATATAAGAGATATGTAACAAAATATTATTGTCCCTTAAAACAAAAAAATATTTTATTTAAGAATATTTTATTGGTTTAAAGCTTTCTTCTTCTTCTTCTTTATGTTAATAAATATATAGAGCACAAGTAGTCGGATGGCCACCAGTGAGAAACTTTCGTAAAAATGCAATGGCTCAGAAGAGCAACACCGACGAGTCGGAGAAGAAAGGATCAACAACGGCCAGTGCAGCTTTCGTTAAGGTTTCAATGGATGGTGCACCATACCTTCGAAAGGTTGACCTAAACATGTACAAGAGCTACCAAGAACTATCAGATGCTTTGGCCAAGATGTTTAGCTCCTTCACCAAAGGTACTATATACATACATATACATATACATACATATACATATACATATATATATATATATATATATATGCTTTAGCTAGCTCAATCATGTCCATAAACCTCATTTTGCATGCTTTAGTACGTCTTTTTATGAGTTATATATATACCTATACTTTAATACTGGGGTGGTGATTCGTATACCGCTATTATATGTTATATATACCATTTGAACATTTTAATTAAATTTTAATTTTTAACATGTTAGAAATATATGAAAAGAAAAAAAAAAGTTCGGTGTAGCATGGCGAAAGATTATGGTGACAAATAACCACCATATATACAACTTATTTTTTATATAATATATTAACATTTTTTATATAGCGTGCTTCAATGTTTAATTAGAAAATAATAATAATGTGTTTGATGTGATAATACGAATATAAACATCTAACTAATTAATAATAATTATGAATGATGGAGTTTCTGATATGTTGATGGACACGATAACTACTACTTTGGTGGCCGGAAAGTGGATCTTGGAATCATTATAATACAAATGGGAAGTGTTTCGTACGTATTTTAATAATGGAAATATATGTAGTGGGTATAGTATTACATTATTTAAAAATCGATCTCAAGTACGTTCTTCCATACCAATGCTATATATATATATATTTTAGATATTGAAAATCTATTAAAGTTTTGATAAAGTTCTATCATATTTAAATTTATGGATTTTGATAGTCATAACTTTTAAAATTATGTGTTAATAAGTGAATCACGTTAAAATAATTATTGTACTTAAAAAATAATGGGTTTTTAAAATTAAAATAGAAAAAGATAAGCATCAATGTATAATACTTTCATATATTATGAAGGATTTTGATGAAAGAATCCTGAATTCGAATAAAATGGCTTTTGTATTTGGTTTAGTCCAAGGGGATGTTGAAGGCTTTGTTTTACAGAGTTTCGGGGTTTAAATTGGGACATTGTTGTTTAATTACTAACTTTGGAAAAACTAACCATTAATAATATATTAAGATAAAAAAAAATGAGTTTTGTATGTAAAACATGTTTAGAATCAACTTTTGTCATATAAAATCTTATAGTGTCCCCCTATTTTCACCCCCAAATGTCTATTTCCACCCATTTTGGTGCATTAAATAGTTGTACGGTACTTTTTTCTGTGCATTAAACACTTATACGGTGAGGTGGAAATAGCAGCACCCAAAGCTGATAAAGTTATTTACATTATACGTACCACAACTATGTAATATATATTCACTTATGGACATTGTTATAAAAACTATACATTATGGTATCTTTATCAAAAATGATTACCTTAATTATCAGCTCCGTAATTATAAACTGCCTCATGATTCCAAAATGACATAAAAACAAATTGTGAGAATAATGGGCTTAATTTATAAGCCTAAAATAGGCTTAATCAGTTGAATATATGTTGTCAAGCATATATATTATTCATTTTCTTAATCGTTATCATTTTCATTAATCGATTTTGTCACTTGTTATTATCTTATTTTTAGGCTAATAAAATGGAATTTCAATCCTTTGCTATTTACGTATTAATGTATTCTAACTATATATGTACATCATGAGCACGTACGAAGTAAAAGTTTTGGTTTCAGAATTTTATAATAATAAATGATTTTATTATATATTATTATTATTATAGGAAATTATGGGAGACAAGGAATGATAGATTTCATGAATGAAAGCAAGTTGATGGATCTGTTGAATAGTTCCGAATATGTTCCCAGCTATGAAGATAAGGATGGTGATTGGATGCTTGTCGGCGATGTTCCATGGCAGTATGTTCTTTTTCATATATATGCACATATACCCGGGTTAACTTTATTTCATAATTTTTTTTTGTAAGAAACCTGAAGAACTCTTAAATTATGTATTAGATCATATGTTTTTAAAGTTAATTCATATGTGAAACGTTATAAAAGTTCATGTCGTGAAAGAATTTTTTTTTTTTAAACTTTAAAAATAACTTTTTGTTCACATGTGAATGAATTTGTTCACATGTACTATTCACATGTCAACAAAAGGCTATTTTTAAAGTTTTGAAAAAAAAATCTTTTATGACATGAACTTTTATAACGTTTAACAAGTGAATGAACTTTAAAAACGTGTGATCTAATACATAATTTAAGAGTTCTCATAGTTATTACAAAAAAAAGAAGATTATGTAAATAAGAGGCCACATCTTAGGTATATACATTAGGCGACGAATCTTACAACAAATTTTTCTCATACATAACAAATACAAATACGTTATTACATAACGTACAATTGTCTAAAGCAAATAACTATCATATTTCGTATATGATAAAATATGTTGTAAATTTATCGTTAACCATATATCATGCGCACACACACGCTTTCTCACTCATTCAATTTCTTTTAAAGGCACCGAGATTTTGAAAATAATAAAACCCACAAAGAACTAGATCGAATGCCATCCACATTCACGCGAGATCATATCCATCCTATATCGATTTCCGCTTGATTGTTTGATTTTTTTTTTGCAGGATGTTTGTCGACTCGTGCAAACGGCTACGAATAATGAAAGGATCTGATGCAATTGGACTTGGTAATTACAATCAAATAATTAATAGGACTATTTATGGGAAAGCTTGATTGATAGAGTTTCTGAATTTTATTTCATATTGTTAACTTGAAAAAATTAGTTACATATTTCAAAAAAGGTTAGACCTTAGGGTAATGAACTAATGGTTAACGGTTTACTTTACAAAATAAACATAGCTAGATATTAACGTTAATATATATACCACAATACCCAATCTCGTCAAAGACGAGGTATGAGAGATGTGAGATGTAAATAGTTATACCTTTACCCAAAGGGTAGAGATACTATTTATAGGAAGACCTCTGACAAAAGTGTGTGTTATAAAAATAAGTGACATGCAAGTGTTAGTGTGTATAGAAATAAGAAATTAGTGTTTGTTACAAGGAAGAGAAATTTGTTACAAGGAAGAGAAAATATATATGTATATGGGCATATAAAAGGTATTTAAACGTATAAGCATATAAAGTTAGTGGACAAAAAATGTAAGCATAAAAGCAATAAAAGATAGAAATATAAGTGACATGTAAGTATTTGTATGTGTATGGATATAAGTAAAAAGACATATAAGAGGATAATTGTCTAAGTATGAATTTGTGGCCAAAATTAAAAAAAAAAAAAGAGGGGGGAGGGGGGGGGATAAGTGTGTTTTAAATCTCTAGGTCTAAGTCGTCTTAAACTAGAAAGATGTCTAATCCTTAAAGTCAAGTGTTGCGTATCCCATATGTTCATCTATTCCGATTCTAGCGTCTTTTAGGTATCTCTATCAGAAGTTATGTCCTCATACAAGCAAATATTCTTAAGGTCAGTCTTCATTTTATTCTCCCATCTAAGTTTTGGTCTACCCTTTATTCGCAAATTGTCGACACTAATAGTCTCCACCGTCTTAACTGGATTTGTTATTGCTCGTCTACTTACATGTCCAAACCATTTCAACCGATCTTTTTTTAGCCTGTTAATAATACTTGCAACTTCAAGCCATGTTCTAAAAACTCCAGTTGGTATCATATCCATTATGGTTTTTACTACATGTCCATCTTAGCATCCCCATCCTGGCCTGCTACCTCCATATATTATGCTTGATTGTTCCTTCTGACCCATAAACAAAGCTAATCTAATCGCTAGCTACTATGCAGAATTAACTTTCTTTGGGATATTAACATCACTATATTCATCTCATGATATATAAATCACTTATTAACATAGAAACTCGATATTTATTAGATGTTTAAATATATAAATAAAAAGCTTAGTTATAGCTCTTGAAACTATATTAGTAGTAAAACGGTTTAGATATTTAGTTTCTTTTTCTTTCCCACAAAAATAACAACATGCTTAATATTTTATGGGTTTTGCAAACAAAACCTTTTATAAAACTATCCATTTTGCTTAACTCACAATATTTTTGTTGTTACCTAATATTAACTAGTCTTTTGTATACGAAATTTCAGCCCCACGAGCCATGGAGAAATGCAAGAACAGGTGCTAAAAAGCACATTCAGCAGATCGATCTTATTTCAAGATCTTTATAATCTCAAAGGACATGAATGTTTAAATGCGTCTGAATTTTCTTTTCTTTACCTTTTTGGCTATCTACTTTAAAGTTTGATAGTGTATAGACATGCATGATCAGAATTTGTGACAGTTGTAATTTGTAATCAACAATAAACAATGAGCTGGTTTGTGTGATGATGTTTTTCTAATTTCTATTCATTAAACGGTAAATTTGGTCTCAGCGATATGTCTTTTCATACACCCAACTTTAATTTTAGAGGAAACATATTTTAAGAAAACCTCTGTCTCTATTCTTGGAAGCATTTTGCTGACACCAAACTTTGAACCCAAGGCCTTAAGGTCTCAAGTCTCTCCTAATATCAATCCATCTATTGATGGTTGTTTTTTTTTTGTTTTTTTAATTTCCTGAGATTTATATTGGGTCAAAAAAGTTTCTTTTTAATAATTCATGTCATTATGGTTCAATATTTTCTTTTCTGATACCCAAGATTCTCGAAATCTTTTTAATTATTGATTAATGTATATATAATTACTAAAATAATTAAGCATGGGATTGTATATGGTGGGGGAAGGGAACAAGGGCATGTGCATGTTGTTGTTCATGGCTATTTCTTTATTAGGATGCATGATCAATTATTGTAGGCATACATGAATGTGAATGTAGACTGTTGATATATATATATATATATATATATATATATGATATATGATACATATATTCAGGGGCGGAGGGAGAGGGGGGACTAGGGGGTGTTCCGTCCCCCCCAACAGGCGAAAATGCAACAGATTTTCTATAGTGCGGCCGAAAATTTTCAGAAGTTTTCTATAGCCGGTCCCCCCCAACAGGCGAAAAAAGGCGATTCCTGGCTCCGCCTCTGCATATATTAGTCATTTCTGATTGTCATTGTTTGATTTATGAAGGTGGGTACATGCACATGCATGTGTTGGCTTGGGATTCTTAATGTCTTGTTGATGTTTTTCGTAAATTTGGCAAAGCAGATATAGACATATTGCTGTATCTAGTGTAAAGTAGGACCATACATCCTAAGATTTTTATACGAGATCTCAAGTTTAGATCTTCTTACGTACAATCTATGAAGGTGGCGAGGGAAGGGATTGAAAATGAGCACAACAAGCTAGTTAGGTCACAAACATCTGATACAAAAGACTCGACCTCTTATAGACCGTAACCATTCTTCAAATCTTGATCTTGTAAAGCTGTAAAAGGTTTATGAAATCATTATATGTTCGCTTGTTTCAGACCATAATTTTGAGGCTGACAAATTTTATTACCAGGATTAGAAATTAAGGTTCTGGTTCAAATAAAACAATTTTTTTCTCTTAATTGAAATCGTTGTGCATCATGAAAATATTCGAGCATCAGTGTATATACTTATGCTTTATGAATCTTCATGCATCAGTTTTATCATGATCCAATAGTCAAGATCTTATCCTATTTGTTTTACTTTAATACTTATTTTACAATAACCAACCCTAGAAATTAACCCAAGAGACATCTTCATGTAAACTTCCATGAAGAAAAACATTATTTGTATCCTTATCAAGATCTACATGAAGAAAAGCATTATTTGTATCCATTTGATGAATATTCTTAGCAGCCATCTTTTTTATTTTTTATTTTTTTTTAAGGGTAGAAGAACTGGTAATACCCTCTTGAATTGGTGTGCCCATCCCGAGTTGGAATCCTGATAACGTACTAAAATGTTTGCTCTCCCATGTCTTGGATGTGTATAACGTTACAAATGTCCTCTCCCCAAATGTCTTTGACAAAATTTGAATCATCGTGCCCCAAGATGAAAGCTCGTAGGGAAAACACTCTGACCATTAGACCAAAACCCCAATAGTTTCTTAGCAGCCATTTGAGTGCCCAAATTAAAATTGATTGAATTTTGGTTGTTCATCATGGTTGAAATTCGAATACGAATAAGCAAACTAGCCGTGCACATTTGGGCAAACCCGGTTTCAAAAACCCGAAATTGGACCCGACCCAAAACCGGTTTATTTCGGATTTTGTAGAAATCAACGGGTTGGAACTGGTTTAAAATTTCGGGTTTAAGGACCGGGTCGGAATCGGGTCGAGTTCGATTTTTGGACAAAAAAAAAGGAAAAAAACCGGTCAAAACCAGTCAATGGGTCAACCCAAAACCGGTTTAAACCCGGTTCGAGTATGGTCAAACCCAGTTTTGGTCCTGTTGACCAAAAACCGGGTCGGGTTCGGGCTCAGGTCCGGAGAAAACCGGGTTTTGTTTACGTCTAAAGCAAACAATTAAACAAGTCTTATAATTAAACATGGCCCAACAAAAAGTATTTGTCACTCAAATATATCAGCCCAAAACCTTTTGGTTGAATTGCAGCCCAAATTTGACGTAACCCAATAACAATATAAATATAACCAAAAGCAGTATATTATCAATCAGCTTTAATCCTTCTCTATGAACAAATATGTTGCTAATTAGCGACCACGTTAATCAGTGACTTGTATAATAGAGTTCTAAATGTAGTTTGATAACACATAATCTCTAAATTCGTAGTGGACGCAGTCCAATAACTTCCAGCTATAATTGGGTGTCTTTATATACTAGAAGCATGATAAAACGAGAAAACACGGAGGATATAAAATTATTCCTGATCAATCAAGGTTTTTTAAAAATTACTTTTTATTTTTTGAACAACGAGTTAGTTGTCAGCGATCGAGTACCCACAATGACATCCACGCGGACAGTATGCAGACCCGATCCACGTTCCCTTATTACCACCCCGAAGGGAAACCCTTGGGGATACCACCCTGGAGAGGAAACCCTTGGCCGGAGAGACTCGAACCCAAAACCTCTCTAAGAGGAAAACCCCTAGTTGTATTAATATTTTAAGAATCCGGTAAGGCGTCGAAATATATTAAGAAACAAAATTACATTACAAAGTTCGGGCTAATCTGCCACAACGATCACGATGTACTAAGATTACAACAACAATTAGATATTCAAATAAAAGAAACCCTTGCAATATTATTGATTCATTGAATACTGAATTGTTTCTAGCAATCAAGTTCTTTCATGTACCTAAATTAAAACATTACTCTTTTTATAATCTTAAAAAATAATACGTCTTTTCTTTTATGGCTTAATGATGTTGATATATTATTTTGCCTTTTATCGCTTGTAAAAGCACATATTTGTCTCCAAATTCATCAAGTTTTGTTGGTAATATACCTTTTGTATCTTAGTTTTGTAGCAAAGCTTATTAAAAAGTCACTATTTGATAAGATGTCCATGAAAACTCAATTTTCTGGCTGTCTTTTTCTCTGAAATTTCTACAAAAATACCCTAAGAATCTTGGATGAAAGATTTTTCATGTACTTGTTTTTCATGTGATACATGCCCAATAACATTAAAAATCAATATTTTATGTGGTCTCTGTGGTATGAGATGATTTCTAGTTTTATGATACACACTAAATATGCATAAAGGATATTGAGTGGATTTGCGTTAGGGATGAGTAAAACTTTCCAAGTTTCGATCACGTCGTGGTACCGTCCTGATCCTGGTATCATGAATTGTTACCGAATTTCAAGTGAGACCGGGACCGGTATCCACTTTCGGTGGTTTCTCGGATCGGTATCGGGAAAATACCAGGAAATACCGATACTGGTACCGTATCAGTACCGGTTCATATGCGACCGGGATCGGTACCATGTTTTGATGATTTTCGGGACCGTACCATCGAACCAGGACAGGTATGGGACCGCACCAGTCCCACGATCATCCCTTAGTTGCTTAGTTAATCTTCTATTACAAAAAAAATAAATTCAAATGAAGACTTATAATCTTTTATGATATCATCTACACTACAAAATCAATGTTCTAAACATATGTCATACATAGCATTTAAAACTTTCCAATATTGGTTGGCATGTCACATCCAATAATTTCAGTTGCTAATATATATTTTACGATCGAAATTAAGAATTTCAAAGAATTGATTGAATATCGAATTGATGTTCTTTTGAATGTATGCCACTTCTATAGTAGGTGCGTATTAAAGATGAATTTATTCTACGTCATACGTATCATTTTCGTTTAAAATTCTAATTAAATTTTGATTTGGAATATTTATGCTAGAATAATTATAATATTGGGCCCATAAGTTTGAATATATGTGTTTAAAGAAATGGTCCATTGGACCTTTTATTGGTCCAGACTCCAGATGTCCAATTACTCGTGTGGACCTGATACAATAACTCCGAAAGGCACCAACTAAATATCTTTTAATCAATGTTAGTGGGTATTGTAAAACAAGTATTAAAGTAAAACAAATAAGATAAGATCTTGACCATTGGATCATGATAAAATTGATGCACAAAGATTCATAGAACAGAAATATACAAATTGATGCACGAAGATTTTCATGATGCATAACGATTTTCAGTTAAGAAAAAATGATTGTTTTATTTGTTTTACTTTAATGCTTGTTTTATTTTAACCAGAACCATATAATATATATATGTTCACATCGATATAATTTTCTTCAAATTATATACTGGAATGTTATATTAAATCTTTTCCCAAAACAAGAGACAAGATTATAACGCCTAGTTGATTCATCGGTATATCAGGACTAGTTATCCTGGACTAAAGGTGAGCAAAAATCGAACCGACAATCCAAAAACAAAAAAAACCGACAATCCAAAAACAAAAAAAACCGACAAAAACAACCCGAACCAAACAAAAAACCAAATGGTTTTGGTTTCAATTTTTAAAAAAACCGACCTTTGCGGTTCGGTTTTATTTGTAAATACCGATCAAAAACACCGAACCGAAAAAGAAAAAAAAATGGTTGTGTCTATGAAAAATAAATATAGCAAGTATTGGGATAATATAGATAACATCAACTTGGGTAAAAAGATATATGGTAAGCAATCTCAAAAAGTTCGAGAAATTATGAAACAAACTAATACGTCTTGAGTTGGTTGAAAATTTGGAAGAAAATGCACAGCTTTTGTTAACCTTTAATATTCTAGTGCTTTATTACTTGACGAGGTAATATTCAACAAAAATGTTATTGTTGCGCCAATAACATTATAGTAAACAAATAGGGTTAAAAGAATTCATTATCTTGTCTAAAATTGCTAGATTTTTTAGGTTATTTTTAGCTTTAAATAAAGTTGTTGGGTTGGAACTTTTTGCCAAAGACAAAAAATAAAAACCGAATCAAACCGAAAACCGATCTAAACCGAACTTAAAATAAAAAAACCGAACCGTTAAAAAACCAAACCAATCGGTTTCAAAAACTGAAAAACTGAACTAATCGGTTTGGGTTTTGATTTGGGCCAAAACCAACTCAAGGTCCAAGAATACCCACTGTCCCGAGTTCGAACCTCATAGCGAGGGAACCGAGGAGTGTCTCCCATCTTCACAATCGAGCGGGGAATCCGGCAAGCCCATAAACCCTCCTTGTGAATCGGGATCGAACACAAGGCCCAATCCTTTATTTCTCTTCAATATCTCACAAGGTGACGTGAGTGTGACTTGAACCCTGGTCTATTCAATCACAAGGAATAGATTTTACCACTACACCAACTTTTCTTCATAAGAAACAAGATTACATAGCAAGAGGAAGTATTATAGTTTCTGTTTACGTCGAACTGTATTAAGTTTTTAAAAAATAGAAAGAAAAAAAAAAAGCAGCCACAATAGGTCTGGTAACATACGTTTTATGCCTTTATTGTAAAAAACAAAATACTTCCTATACATGTCGCATCTCGATCTTATCTAATTTTTTCTTTTAAAAGAACTAGCTGAGTGCCTTGCAATGCGGCGGGAGAAAATATTTTCCATCGGTGTCATCCGACGACCTTTTGTTGTGGTTCTCGCTGGTGGTTAAAAACAACGTTTTCATTTTTTAAAAAAACATATTTGTGATTTTCATAATTAAAATTAAAAATATCTAAGTTGAAATAAATTAAATGAGTTAATTGTAGAAATGAAAAGTTTGACTAAATATATAAAGTAAGTATTAACTAAGATTTAAGCTGTAAAGATATTTCGGTCAATTCGCATATTAAATTTTGTGGGGTGTAATTTTTATAAAAGTTTATAGATGGTTACTTAGATATATTTACAAATGAAACGGATGATAAAAATATTCATATTATAGAATATTAATTTTATGCCATTTTACTTATCTAAACAAAAAATTAGTAATGCACACTTGTATAATTATTTCGGTTAGAAAACTTTTTGTCGCTCTCAAGGGTCTTCAATGGCGACTCTAAAAACATCTTTTATACTAAACTTAGTGTAAGAGTATTAAAAAAATTCTCCGTTGTTAACACTAAATATTACACTAAGACCGCTCCCAACGGTCTCGTTGCTTGTTTTGTCGGTTTTGGTCGCTTAAGAGACACCATTGATAGCATCGTGTTGGTTTACTTCGCCAGTTTCTATTGTTGCTTAACCGATGAGCGTTCGACAAGCGTATGTAAGTCACGTTAACAATAAAGGGGCCCCGTCGATGATCTGCCTACCCTTGATGTACACAGTTTGTGCCTTACTAACCAATGAAGAAATAACACTTTGAAGTCGGTTGGCAAGAATCTCGAAAATTATTTTGTATTGACAACCAATGAGACTTATGGGTGGAAATTCTCTAACAAAAAGTGGGTCATTTTCCTATGAGATGAGAGCGATAAAAGATGAATTACAACCTTTGAGGATAAAACCATTAGTTTCGAAAAAATTGACAAAGGCAATGATATCCTTAGAAAGACTATCCCAATAATATTTGATAAATTTGAAAGTGAACTCGTCCGGCCCGGGGAGAATCATTTTTTTGGGTAGTAGTTTTTTTTTTTGACTTTGTCAAACAAGTTTTCGGAAAAAAAAATTTATGGAACAGGTGAATCCGGAATTGGCAATTCCGGATTCGGTACACGTAGGACGAATCCGGCAC
>JAOEHQ010042805.1:0-12138 GCA_025447715.1 Asclepias incarnata | reverse complement strand
GAACCAAAAGTTAACGGAGGGACGAAAGAGCGTTTTTCGCAAAACCACAGGGACGAAAAAGGTACTTAACCCAAAAATAAACCATATATTACATAATATGCAAATATATATGTAGACACATTAAAAACATATTACTTAGTTTTATAATTTTTGAACTACAATTATTTATGCAATATCATCTTAACATTTTTTTCATTGGAATTGTAGATCCATAAATTGATGATTGATGATATGTCATCTTAATAATAATCGTTAAATGGTCGTATACATATTCAACTTGTAAATTAAGTATCGAATTAAATATTTAAATGAGAGATATATAAATCATAAATAATCAACACATAATTCTTTATATGTATTCTAATTCTAATTCTAATTTTAAACTTGAAAATATGATTTAAAGATTTTTGATGTGTAAACACAAGCCAGAGTCTAATTTATATATACGTCATCGTGATTTCTCTAATTAAAGAAACCCTTACAAGTAGCCGATCATCATAACCAGATCCTCAATTTGAATAACATCTATACGCATTTATCAATTTAGATTAGTTTTCTACATTTGATTTATTTATGAAATACCAACGTCCTTTTCAACCAAAAAATGAGCTTCAAATAGACCAATTATACCCCTTAAATCGGAGATCCTTCTGTATTTTCGTGTTTTCAAACAGCTCAAGTAGCACAACATGCAGTAGTTGATTATTTAACTTCTACTAAATTAGGTAGATAGTAGAACTTCTGTATATGCATATCCTTTTGTACACGTTGTCAACAATTACCTCCTTTAGGTACATAACCATTGAACTTAGGCCTTTTGTAGTAGTGCGTCCAAGGAGGCGTCGGACGCGCGTTCTTGTAGGTAGCGTCGGTAACTTTGTTCTTTTCCCAGACAAGCTCAACACCATCCTTGTGGGCCCGGTTTGAGACAGTTTCTTTTTTTTTTTTTTTTAATTTATTTTTTATTTTTTTGGTTTAATATATGTGTTGTATGTATATTATGTGCGAGTGTGTGTGTTTGTGTGTGTCTGGTGTGTGTGTGTGTTTGTGTGTGTTGGATGAAGAAGACAACCTCTGTGTGTGTATGTTTTTTGTTTTTTTTTTTAATTTATGTAAGTGGATTAGGATTTTTGTGAAGTTTGGACTTGGTTTTTCATGGGCTTGGTTTTTTTTTAATTTGTAAATGGATTAGGTAAATTATGGGTTGGTTAAAAAGTGTTGTTATTTTACAAATTGTTTTTTTTTTATCTTTATAAATTGGTTTTAATTATTAATAAATGTTTATTTACTAATAAAAGTGTTTATATAATTTTGAAAAAAAATAATATGGAATAATAAAATATTTAAGGATGGGGTGAAGAATAAGGCTTAGTATGAGAGGGTGTTTTGAAAGAAAGAAAAATTAATATGGTGCTGATGTGGCTGGAAGAATAGGGGTATTCTTGTGTCCTTGCTAAGAAAGCCCTTAGGGGGTTGGCAATGGGATGTGGTGCCGCAAACCATACCACACTCCTCAACCAATCTCCTTATGCCACCTTATTCTCTTACTTTTTCATACCACACTTCCTTATTTCATTGGCAATAGCATACCACACTGCAATCCATACCACACTACAATTCATACCCCACTAAAACATACAAACAAACAAACAATTACTGGTCCCTACTTTTATATATGTGTGTGTGATTAATGGTCCCCATCCTTTGTAGTGTGCGGTAATGTATACCATCTCCCCCATACCACACCCCATACCACGCCACTGGCGGCGGTGTTACCGCGTGGTATGGGTTGATACCATGGTCCATGTAGTGCCCATTGCCAACCCCCTTAGTAGAAGTTAACGCATCAACTACTTCATCTTGTGCTACTTGAGCTGTTAGAAAACACGAAAATACAGAAGGATCTCCGATACGAAGGGGTATAATTAGTCTATTTTTACTTTTGATGATGTTTGTTTTCACTTCATGAATCACACGTTCGATTGAAAACTCAGAAGCTATTTTTATATCACGGTTTCCTCAAAATCTCCACTCTTTTTTCATTCTTAGTACTATTTACTTTGATTTTCGGACAACTTCAAATCAAATGCATCATGTCTTCGGGTTTGTTATCTTTGGATATCATGAGGATTTTTTTGGGTTTTTTTTAATCCAGCCACGTGTTTCTTGGGGCCTATAAATAATTCTCTGATCCTTACGTATGTATGCTTTAATGAAATAAAACATGTGCAAAAATCTCACTTGAATGATTGTTGCATCAAAACTAATATGAGTTAGATTAACCAGAAGTGTACCGACGCAATGTCATTTTTTCAAAAAGTTTAAATTGTAGTGTACATAAAATTCGTAATCTTCATTGTGTACATGCATCAAAAGATGATAGTTGCCGACTTGCCGGCGGGCGTCTTCGCTGACTTCCAGTTTCAGAATGTCTAACGCACGGATATATAAAATATGTTTTTATTATTATTACTAGAATATTTAAAAATAAAAATGATTATGTAAATTAATATATATAAAATAATATAAACATTAAATAATAAGGTAAAAAAGACATACTTAAATTTTTTCAAAAATTATTCTAGATTGTAATTGTAATTGTACATATTTGGGAACTAGTGTCTTGCTAGTTGCCCCTTACTTTATATATATCATTCCTGCCGTTCGGAAAAAAAGACACACAAATGAATTATATGATAATATAGATGTAACATGTCACTAATAAACTACTCTACACTACTATACTGATGTCCCTTTGAGTTAAGCCTTACTTCGAATTAAACCACCTTGCTGGCTTGCTCCTTACGAATATGGTCATGGTTATTATCCTTTCGATAATAAGTTAATAACCGACTATTTGTATGGTTCAAAAGTTAGTAAACATGATCCTTTAATGGATAGACTATAATCTATCCCCTTGAACACCCTGAACTAATTGTTTTGTAGCCAGACTGCATTATTGTTGTTTTCAAATGTTTCTGAATTATATATAATCTTAGGTTTCATTACTTCTTAGTTTGTTTTGATATTTGCCCAAGAAAATGCCAAATGGTAGCACATGCTCTGGTTCCTTTACTCGTAACACATACAAATGATTGTTTTCGTGGACCCATATTCGTTTTAAAGTATACATGAAAAATATTCTGTGACAACTTTTAGTTATTTAATTATAAATAGATTTCTAGGGAATGTTTAACATCTAAAAAAGGGTTGATATAAAACATTTAACTAAATTGAAAAAAATGGGTGTCAATACTCAAACGGGAAAGTATGTTAAATTGCTAGTCGATTATAATAACTAACAGCTAGAATTGTGCCCGTGCAATGCGATGAGTTTTTAATTCTTTGGTGAGAATATAGTCGGTTAGATGGATCCAGCAACCGAATTCGTCTACCGCTGACTTTGTATGGTGGTCGGTGTTGGCGACGTTAAAATGAGTGATGGTTAATTGTATGAATTAGCTAATCTACATTAATCAATTTCCATTTTATGATCAAATATTGATTTTCTATTTATTAATATAAGATTTTTTTAATTTAATTTGTATTCATGTTTAAGGGCAAAATAGTCATTTTGCTTTATTTAAAAATTTAAAATTTTAAGACCTATGTCCAAATGCTATATAATGTAATATAGATAAAAATGAATTTTGAAATAATGTAATATAGTTTTGAGTTGGAGGGTTTTTATTGGGTAGATATGATGTGGCAAATTAAGGAATTTTACCAAATTGAAACTGCAATTTAAAAATCACATTGCTATCCGTGTTTTATGGCTATTTCACGTTTGTCGGCAAGAATGATTTCCAAATGAGCCGGATTGGTGATGTGATCATGCGGCTCGAAAAAAAATTCATCTCCCGCTGTCTATTATTGAACTTCACCCCGTCGAGTTGTGTAGCCAACAAACTTGCCGCCAACTTTTCGTGAGGTTAAACTTTTTTTGCTTCATTTTGAATCCATGGTTTGTGTGGTAATTTTATATATAGAGAAAAAAAGGATTTTTTTATGTAGGATGATTTGTTATTAAAAATAATAGGGGTATTTATAGTTTAAAATGGTTTGAAAAGGGGTAAAAAAAAATAATAAAGTTGAACGGCTAGATTTTTGACCGTTAGTGGGCCCCAACCACTAATAGCTGTCTCTCTCTCTCTCTCTCTCACACTCAGCATCAATCCCCGATTACTTCACCGAAATGCCCTCACCGAGACACCGGCGCCGGTGTTACCGATCTCACCGATCGGCGCCGACGAGTTCACCGAACCCACTCCCTCCACTATAAGTGCTTAACATAGTTATATTTAGATATTATTCGAGACATATGTTAGGTTCAATCTCCAACATACGATCTTGATTTATAAGAAAAACGCTTTATTAAAGTTCGATTAGTTGGTTGAGTCATCATCTGAGCGAGTGTGATAAGGTTAGCTTGTTTTACTTCTGATGTGACGAACCTAAGCCGGTTTATAACGAACCGGTTAAGGTTTGAAAATCAATCTTTTAAAAGAAGCAATAAGCTAAGCTAAGCTAAACAACACCCTCATCTGTGTTTGTCCTTTACTCAAAATATCGTACCTACAATAGCTAACCACACACGGGTATATCCACAACCACAACCTCAAATAAATTGACATCTCTATCATTCACAAACACAAGTTTTTGTTACAAAAACATTCTCTCAATCATCACACCATCCAAACCAAACATTCTCATATATCTTCTCTAATACTTTCTATCCCTTTTTTACTTCCAACCATGATGAAGTTATTAGCATTTATTATCTTATTCTTTCATGTTGTGTCGACTGATAGCAATAAACCAACAGATGGAGTTGTTATTAATGTCACAAAACACTTTTCTTTCCAAAATTTCAACACCCCAATAACTCTTCATAATCTCATGCTGCTTGGTAGCTCCACTGTTGATAAAACGGGCCGGGTTCAAATACCCGATACCACAAACATAGACGTCGATTTCAAACACTTGGCTGGTCGTGCTGTTTATGCTTTTCCAGTCCGGGTTTTTGACCCTGTCACACGAACCCCGGCTTCCTTCCTAACAACTTTCTCATTTCAGCTTGAAACTATACAATCAAACGTGTCTTCAAATGGCGAAAATGGTGATGACAGTGGTCATGATTATGGTGGAAGTGGGTTTACGTTCATTTTAGCACCTGATGAGTTCACTGTGGGACGGCCTGGACCGTGGCTAGGCATGCTAAATGATGCATGTGATGAAGAATATAAAGCTGTTGGGATCGAATTTGATACGCACAAAAATGTTGAATTTAAGGACCCTAATGATAACCATATTGGGATCAATTTGGGTTCCATTATTTCGACAATCACAGTTAATGTATCTGAATTTGGTGTTAACTTGAAAGATGGTGAGATACATAGAGCTTGGATTGATTACCAAGGACAAAACCGAATGTTGGACATACGATTAGGTTCTGACCGTCTTGGTTACCCTTCAAAACCCGTGTTTTCTGGGCAACTTGATATATCGGAGTTTTTGAAAGAGTATATGTTCGTTGGGTTCTCAGCTTCTACAGGAAACTTTACTCAAATTCATAACTTGATTTCGTGGAACTTTACCTCAACTAGTCAAGCATCTCTTCGTGTACCCTCACCTGAAGCCTGTGAAAGCAAAATTGCTGTTGATAATGGTGACAGCGATGGTGATAGTGAGCGTGACACTTTGGAGAGTTTCTTTATATTCATGGCAGTGGTTTTGCTTGTAGTTGTTGGGTTTGTGAGTTTATACTACAACAGAAAGCGGACTGGAGAGGAATCGAATGAGGTGGCCATGCTTCCTGCAGTGAAAGAACGGCCTCGTCCACCGAACAAACCACGACACTTCACCATTGTGGAGATTTCATCGGCTACTCGGAGTTTTGATGAGTTACACAAGCTGGGATGTGATGAAACAAGTGATACGTACAAGGGTAGTTTGTTAAATGGGTCCCCTGTGGTGGTGAAGCGGTTTTCAACAGGTTATTTTGCATCTCGTGGTGTTAATAGGCGGCGCATGGGCAAAGAGATCAAGTTAATGAGCAAGTTACGCCACCCTAATCTGGTGGCGATTAGAGGGTGGTGCTTTGACCACCAGGAGACCATGGTAGTCTATGATTATGTGCCCAATGGAACTTTCAAGGATTGGCTCTATGGGGTCGGTGTTTTGCCATGGAGCCGACGGCTCAAGGTGATCCGAGATGTGGCACACGCATTGACTTACCTCCATTCACAAAAACTCGCTCACAAGAATGTGAATGCAGGTAGTGTATTTATTGATGTAAGTTTCCGAGCCTTGCTTGGCGATTACGGGTTTGTGATGTCAGGTGTGGAATCAAACCGGTTTGAGGATGCAGTGAGTCAACCAACGGATGTTTTTGAGTTTGGGGTGCTTGTGTTGGAGGTTGTTGCAGGTAGGACTAGGTACCAGTCTGGGTCTGACACTCAAAGCGATGGTGAGGAGTCGGACTTGGACCTATTAGAATGGGCTTGGAACATGCATGTGATGAACGAGAAAGAAAAAGTTGTTGATACAAAGATAGGTTCAGCGTTGAACATGGACCAGGCGATTCGGGTCATGGAGATCGGGTTATCGTGTACATTGAAAGAGAATAAAGGTCGTCCGACCATGGCAGAAGTGGTTGAGTATGTGCATTTTGAGAGGGAGGTTCCAGAACTGCCCTCAAGTCGACCGATGTCTCTGTTTCCTTATACAAGCACAACAGAGCTTTGTAGTAATTCTTACATGTGCCCTTTCAAGTAATCCGACATTACAGTTCTTTTATACCTAAAGTTGCATTTGATATACTGTTTATACTAAATGTATGTATTTAGACAGAAATGTATTATTAAACTGTCAATTGTAAAACAGGCCCTCCTATGTAATGGCTTTTGAGGTGAAGTGTTTATCATACTAGCAATTCCAGTAATAGAAACAAAATGCTTGAAACATACGCAAGATAACTTTCTAGTTACAAATTTCAAATGAACTTTGATCCAATAGGTAGTAACAAAGAACAACTTTGTCGGTTTGATATCGCTAATCAAGTTAAACGAGAAAGAAATCACAAAAATGAGGACCAGCTGTAGCCAGATAACAGAATCAGGGCCACCAGTGACACGTAACCAACTTAACCAGGGACAAGAATCTGGATAGGAGAACGTCCCCAACTAAAGACCAGTTAGAAACTTCTTGACTATGATGCAAGGACACAAGCAATTCAGCAATAAGCAAAGTAAACCATTGAAGGAAACAAAAGGAGGGTATGCATTAATGTATAAACTCTTGAGAAACAAAGTAATAGAAACCGAAACAAAAAATCATGTCTTCATTAAATCTAAAGAAAACAATAGCCTGCATAACTTAAGTATTGGTGGCTCTGGTATAGATTTGTTGGCTAGCATGAGTAGATACCATCCTAATAGCACCTCTTGCCATCAAATCCTTGATTGCCTTTCTCGCCAACGACCCATTAATCTAAAAGAAATTAAGTTTATAAATCAGTGGTGAAGATCAAAAAAGACATCAAGAATCAACAAATCAAGAACCGATACTACACATGAATAGATTATATGAAATTTTAAAGATGTCTAAAGAATTTAGCAGTACCCTTAATCTGTCTGACAAGATAGAAGGAGTGATGAGCTTGAACTTTGGAGCTTCAGAAAGAAGCTTGTCGTATGTCGCCTTATCAAACAAAACCATGTTGTTTACCTTCTCCTTTTGCTTTCCCTTGCTCCATTTCTGCCAGATTTCAAATCATAAACAATCTTAAGCTTAACTCATAACAAAAGAAAAAACTCGAACTACTAAGCCTCACATTAGTTTTACTTTCTCCACCTTATTCTAATCACAAGTATCTTCCATAAATAAAAGTGTTTTAACAAAAGGAAACCAAAGCAGCTTCTGTTAAGTTTTTCCCCACATTTATAAACGATGCGATGAGTTTAACATTTTACACAGAACACAAAAAACACGCAGCAACGCATCTCCATTTTCAGCAATCATATCAAATTAACGCTAAACAAATGATAGTACGAAACTAAACCTATATAAAAATAAGACAGCATCGAAATGTCTGCTTCTTTTGAATATCTATTTAGTCGTCTCAACATCAAAATGAAATTAACAATACTTCAACAATGTTCTTAATGGTAAAACAAATAAAAATAAAAAATATCATCAAATCAATAGCAGCAATGTGTATGTTGTTTCAGTGTAAATGTATACAATTAATCAAAATATTTCACAAATCCTAAGTCACATAATAATGTGCAATATACATATATATATATATAGTAATACATATTTAAAAATTCTAATTAAATTTATAGATAGATAAAAAAAAAAGGAAATAAAATGGACCTTCTTTTTCTGTTTGCCACCGCCGGACTTGGCAGGCTTGGATGACGGAGGAGGAGCTTTTTCCTTCTTTGGCGCCTATACATACATACAGATATATATATATATATATATATATATATATAGATATTTATTATTATTAAAAACAAATTGTAAGAAAATAAAAAGGAGAAGCAGTAATTGTTAAATTGAGATGAGTTTAATAAATCATCATCTTACTTACCATGATGAAGAAGTAGTCTGGTAGTGAGGTTCGGCTGGCTGGCTAGGGTTAAGTTTAATGTGTGAGGTTGTATTTATATGTTGGACCTGCTGCTTGCTAGGGTTTTACTTTTGTATCCTTCATGGCCGGGCTGATGGTTTCTAAACCGGGTCCAGTTTTACAAAAATAAGAATCACTCGGGAGAAAACTACTTCCACAATGTGATAAGAAAAATAAATCTTCATTTAGTATCAACTAAAATGAAATAACTTTTACTACGGGTTAATTAGGAAAATACCCCAATTTGGTCCGAAAATTTTTATTGAGGTCAAAACAAAAACAATTTCATTTTGAACCCAAAAACCGACAAAAACAACTATAGTGGGGTCGTGGTCAGGTTCACAGTCACTTTTTAATTTCTATTTAATTTTATATTATTTAAATAGATTAGATTAATGAGGTGTAATGCCACATAAACCACCACATCATCAAACCTTCATACACATACAATAACACCTAACACACACCCCAAAATTAATCGGATCTATATTTCTATAAATGTATCTATCTATATTTATCACCAAAAAAAGAGATCCACGATGGTGAACGTATTCGTTATCATCCAGATTAAGTCCTTCCCGACCCTTCCAAATCAATGTAATCTCCATCATCTCTTACTCAAGGGTTGCATCAACTTGAAGGACCTTAAATTAAATGTCTCATTTTCGAATCTAACATAACTAAATCTTTCGGGTATCACTTCGATTGAAACCGCTGATTTCGTTAAAGACATAACTACCTTTAGAATTCTTGACCTTTCTGATATTTAATTGAAAAAATTACCATCCATGTCATAACTCACTAACCTTACTCATCTTTCACTTGCCGATTGTCCCTTCTTCACAGAAACCGGGTTTGATTTGAGTTTTTTAGTAAGCTTGAAGTTTTGGATCTTTCAGGAACATTAATCAATCAATTACCAAAACTCAGTAATTTCGACAAAACTTCAAAAGCTTTTGCTCAAAAATTGCCCTAAGACCGAGAAAAATCCGGCTACTCCATTACAGCCACCATTAAGATCCGGCCATTTCCAACAAGAAACCATAATCTCCAAATATACAAACCTTTATGGAAAAAAATAAAATATGTTGATGGCGGAAGAGATTAAATGAAGAAAAAAAATGATGGATGTGATAATTGTGTTGAAGTTTATTTATCATAAAAATCGTTGATGATGGAGATTATGAATGAGGTGTTGTGAAAAGTATAATGATGAGAAGAAAAATGAAATTGGGTTGGGTTTTTTGTTTCTTATACCATTTGTAAAGGGAGGTGAAATGGATAGGTGATGAAAAGGTAGATGGTTAAAGGTAGGTGAAATAAGAGGATAAAGAGGATGGGTGAAAAGGGAGGAGTGTGGTCCATATCTTTTGTTTATATTATTTGTTTGGTTTTGATAGGGTATAGTTGAATATTGTGGGATATAATGAGGTATTAAATTTAAGGTGAAGTGTTAAGGGGAAAAATAAAAGGTGAAAGGGATGAGAAGGTGAAGCTGACATGTCTAGAAAAATATAAGCGAAAAGGGTGAACGGTTACGAATGGTCTTACAGTGAAATTTGAGGGTGGGTCTACCAGTTATTCAATGCAATAATATTAATGTACACCTGAATGCCACAATGGAGCTGATGTGTTTAAAATAATAAATAACCGCATCCACATAAGCTTCTTCCGGTTTCTAGGTAACACGACCCCGCTATAGGTGGTTTTCTCATTTTTCCCACAATATAGGATTTCGTCCCAAGTTGAGATACTTTTCAAATAATTAGCCTTTTTTACTAACTACTAACATTTTTTAAAGCATGGTTACTTAATAAATCAAAATTATATGTCATTCATAACAGGGACGGTAACAGAAAAAATCCAATAGGCAAAATCCATAAGGAACAAAAATCAAAAAAGGAACAAAATTTAAAAATTCATAGAAAAATTTTAAAAATTTATTACAAAAATTAAATTTTCAATGAGCAATGGCCCATCCTGTCCACCTTTGATACCACGCCTGATTAATAATCAATTAGATCAAAAGAAGCTTGGATTTGAAGCCTAATTCTATGGACAACAAAATTATGAAAAAGAGAAACAAAATGCTAATATTTATTGGGCTAAGCAGGGCCTTTCTCTGCCCCACTTACATGTTGGGCGTGGGCTTATTGAATAACTTTAATGAGATAGGAAATTAAAAATAGAAACAATTTTTATTGTAACCTGGATAATTTTCTAACTTTAATATATCTAAAAAATAACTTGAATTTGTATCTCTAAACTCATATAAAACTTATAAACTTTAGTCAGAATAGCGAGTTTTAATGACTTTAAACGAATTTTCCGTCCGTGTGAACTCAAACACGAAACAAAGGTATTCATATGCTTTAATTATCTTGTTACAATTTTGACAACTCTATTGTTTTCAATCATCCCAATCCAAATAATGTATTTTAATGATCTATGTAATGTAATTTGGTCTAATAAAAATAGTGAAAGTTATGATTTTTATAAAGTTGCAAGCATATATTTATAAAAGGGTGCTCTTATTTTCACTTTCTTTTTCGTAAATACACCTCTCAATATATAATTAATAATATATATTATACAACTATTTATTACACATAAATAAATATATATAGGAAAATAAATATATATAAGAAAAAAAAAAGATAGAAATAGATACTGTTTTATAAATTTTCTTGTTATATGTATCAGTAGAATAAGAGTCAACGTACAACTACATTTTGTTAATCATTGCACATCTACATTCCGATCCGATCCCACCCACTAAAGTACACCACGTAATGCATCTCTATAGCCAAGCTGGTTTTAGCCAAAGTGGTTGCAACTTTTCGTCTACACTAATGCTAGATTCCATTTTTCCCCCCTACTAATTAAATGAAGTATAATAACTGTACACTTTTTTTTCGTCTACACTAGTGCTTTTTCTAGATTGAAAAAGCGTAATATATTTTTTTTTAAACAGCAGACAATTTTGTTAATGTACCAAAAAGTGTAGTATATTTTAATAGCTAAAATCCAAAAATGTTATAATATAATGCAATGGAAAACAATCAATTAAGTTATAGATAACATAGATATGTACTTATTTTTATAGAAACAACGACCCATTTAGGATTTAGCTTCAGGCTGTGTCAAAATGCCAAATTTTGATTATTTTAAAAAGTAACGGCTCTGTAGGTGACTCTTATTTGCTCACTTTTAACCTGACTTACGAGTCTTGGTGTGACTTGGTCCGAGTTGAGGGGAGTCGCAAACTCGTTCGAGTCTAGAGAAGAACAATGAAACACTGATTGTTGTAGCTTGATACTTATGATGGCTATATATTATATATTATATTTATAGTTAGATCATTTTGTGTGTTATATATGTATTATATATATATATTGCTGGTAGAGCTGAGAGAAAAAAATTAAATGAAGTTTTAATCCTGGCCATTTAAATTCATCATCAAAATAATCTTGACCTTTGAAATTAAAAGTTAGATATGG
>JAOEHQ010042794.1:0-12139 GCA_025447715.1 Asclepias incarnata | reverse complement strand
TGAAAAAATAAATCTACAACTTTGTGTGTAAGAAACGTGTTCCGCGGCAACGCGCGGCGGGTAAAATACTAGTTATATATAAAAGGCAAATGTCGGTTGTCTCACAAAAGTCACTGTAGCTAAGAGTATAAATTTTTAAACATGATGTACAACTTTCTTATGCATAAAAAGAGATAAAATATCTCATTGTTCTGGAAACTTATCATCGATCTCTTCCATATCTATATCTCTAAGAAATATCTCTTGGAAACATCCAGATCTCTCCCTTTCCATATCTATAACTCCTTTCCATATCTATAACTCTGTTTCCCCTCTTTCATCGGTATGGAAATGTTGTCCATCAAAGATGAGCTAAATGAGTTTCCAGTGTCTTCTTCAAAGATTCTTCCATCCTTTTATACTTCAATTTGCATAGCATCATCAACAACATCCTCAACATCATCAGTATCCTCCGTGATATCGTCAGCAAAATCATCACATCATAAGCAAAATCATCATCCAAAAGGTAACCGTTTAAAAAAAAAAATTAAGTTCGGTAGCTTTGTTTCAAGGCCCTAATTTCTTGATGGTTTTTTGTTTTTATGAATTAGATTTTGTTTTGCTCGGTAAGTGTTTCTGTTAATGTCTGAGTGTATGTATTTGTCCAGGTTGGGAATCCACTCCTCAACGGCAATCAAAAATTCCTTAATATCCGCCATCACCAATGGTTCGTTCAGGAAAGTCTGTATTCTATCACTTTACCTTTTACTTAGGGTGGGTGTGTGTGTGTGTGTGTGTTTGTTATTGAAGAGTGTAACAATGAATGCTGAAATACAATCAGATTAAACCTAAACTTCAAGAGGCAATATTGATTGTCAAATGCTAAATTATTAACGCTATTTGCGAAATGAGTTGAATGATTTGTCTGAGTGTATGTATTTGTCCATTTTATGCTTTTTAACTAATAGTATGATTTTATAATTAATAAAATTTATTTGATATGTTTAGAATGCGTATATTGATTCAATGGTATTTAGATCTTATTCTTTTTGTTTAAACTTTCTAGCATAATGAGTTAAACATTTCTAGGTCCATTTAGATCTTCATGGAAACAACAAACAGCCTAAATTTGATCACTAAGAGGTCCATTAAGTGATTTTATGAAAAACCATGTGGTCCCTTGCTCTCAATTCAATGAACACTTTCACTTGATGTTGGTTTTTATGGAGAATTTGAGAGATCCTTCTAATGATGTCTTTTAGTTCAATTCATTTTTTGTGGCTAAATAGACATGCACATCTGTTTGTTGGTTGACTCACTAGACACAATATTTTAGACATTCATTTAAAAGGGGTTGATGAAAATAAATACTTCTTTGTACCACATGTTGTATGACATGTTAAATTGTTAAGTACTGACTAGGTTATTCGTATGCATAATGAAAAATAGACTTGTTTATTGTTTGTTTTGTTTGTTTTTTAGATTGGTTCTAAGGTGAGTCCGTTGGGGTTATATTTTTATAGTTCATATGGGAAAAATAAAACGTTAGCTAAAAATTGAAATGGGTCAATCGGTTTGAATGCTGTTCAAGGTATACTCAAGTGCTATCAATCTCGAAAAATATATGGATCATTATTTTAGAAATATTTGTTCAAACTTAGTTAATACTATCATTTATGAATTTTTGAGAAAAGGACAAGTTGTTGTGGGTCAACCCATCCCGAACCAAATCAACCATATTAAGTTGTCCCAAATATTTACCATTTTGGCCCGAAGCCAATTCGACCCTGTTACTCAGCCCACTCAGTTTGCCACATATATTTGTTCTGTTCAGAGCTTCGGATAGTCTATTTAAACATGTTCATATGCATTAGAGCTAACATGTGCACATGTTTAGGTGCAGAAATGGGGCGTGACCAAAAGAATGTCAACATTATTGAAGAAAGCTCCCAACCACCTTCAAGGCAGGGGTCAGTACCTCCAACTAAGCCACAAATATCAGTGCCAAAACCACCAAATACGATAGATCATCATGGTGAGTATAAAATGAATATTTTTACATTGGTCTTTTTCTTCATGAAATGAGTTATTTTGAAGTGTTACAACTATTAACTTTTTTTTTTATTGTGCGGTGAAATGATTATTTCATTAAACTATAACTTCCATGCTGATTTAGGATTGGAAAATAGTCTTTCCATTTGAAATGTCAAATGTGGATCTTATGGAACAAAGAGGCAACGATAGACTCCCTTTCTGTGCACAAGAGATTACTTTGAACTAAAAGGAATCTATTTTCACCTAAACAATGAGTTACAAGTTGATGGTTATGAGAAGAATATAAGCATGCGTGCTTACAAAATTACATAAACTTTGCTTAAAAAGATAAATAAACGAAAACTTCTATTTTATATGATTCATGTACTCTTGTAATTGATTTGATGTAGAAATGGGACAAATGGTGTGTGGTTCTTGCCGCCGGTTGCTTAGCTATCCAAGAGGTGCTCGATATGTTGAGTGTGCTTGTTGCTTGGAAGAAAATTATGTTCTCGAAGGTTCATCCTTATCCCTTTTTGCTTATACATAATAAATCAACTTTTTTTTTTCTCATTTTCTCCATAACCGATGCCATCTTAAACAGTATATGAATTTGTGGTTTCTCTGTGTTTTTTCATCTTGACATTAATGTTGTTTTGTAGAACACGAAGTAGGGCAACTCATTTGTGGAGGTTGTAATGTGCTGCTTATGTACCCCTATGGGGCACCAAAAGTTAGATGCGCGAATTGCAGCGGCGAAACAGAAATTGGAGTATGTTTTTTTTACCTCCCTGTTACACTTCCAGCACTCGTTAGACCAATAGTTATACCTGAATGTGGCTAAGTGGGTGCGATGGTAATTAGTAGTGGTTCATAATGGGTATGTTTCTTGTACAGGTTGGCTCTGTTGACCCAAAATAATTTAAAATTTCTAGAAGTTTCAAATTTAAAACATTATATAAATCTGATTGATTACCAATGATGTTACAATAATAGTACTGTATATATCTGTGAGTAAAACTAACTAAAATGTTTTATACATCAAATATACATTTTGGATGACACCCGTTCGACCCATTTTACATGTTTCCTATATTTTTTTACTTTACATGTTTGACCAGTAAAGAGAGAATATACCCAATGACCCATTGACAGGTCACAAGTAAATTCGTTGAAATAGGCAACCAAATATACAGATTTTAACGGCACATAGTACTACTATGTGCCGTTAAAATCTGTATATTGTATGCAATAAGACAACTTTATGTTCCCTGTATGTGTGCAGGATCAAAATCGACGTCTACCTCTCGCTGAACACAAAAGGCGAGCCAGACAACATCTGAAGCGTGTGCAAGCGAGATAAATAACAACAAAGGTTAGTTTTGACAGCGCATTCATCAAATGAATCAGCGTCACAAGGATAATCGATTTGGATGCTTCTCAAAGCATTATCACCAAAAACTTGTATATTGGTACATGTTACCTGATCATCTACTTCCTAGATAGATTTAACCCGTTGGTAGCCATTAAAAAATTTAAAAAAAAAACGCGTGGGTGATTGACGATTTAAATCAAATGAGTTTTGCACGTAGTTCCCAGTCATGAACAAACCTGATACGTTTTCAGATCAAAGATAGTAAAAAGAAATCTGAACCCATGACTCTTATGATTTTACTTTCTGAAATTTTGATTAAATTATTAAATACCATTAGGCGAAACGTGATGTTGTATTCTAGTCTCTTTGATTTAATATTTTGACTGCTATGAGAGAAAATGCGGTATTCTAGAAAAGGCTAAACGCATTTTCTTTAACCACATTTGACAATTGTGCCACTTGGTAAAATAACAAATTTGTCACTTCTCAATAATTCGCCAAAATAGAAATTTATGCGACTTGAAACTGACACTTACAAAAATGTGGTCTTCAATATATATTCTCTTAATTATTATATTATATTATATTATATTATAATAAGAACAGGGGAAAATAATAGTTGTATTGACATGGACTTGAATTGATTATGTCTACAACAAAAACGAAATAAGAAATGTATTTATAAAGTTGAAATTTTAGTTTGATAAATGTAAAGATAGATGTTAGACAAACCTAAAGAATAATAATATTTTATGTATGTCGACCCAATTAACGGAAACTTAATAATATGTGGTTAACGAGGGACGATTTCATTTGAAAAACTTATATTGCTATGAAATTAAAGAAAACCAACTAGGAACTTTGGATTTAACAAAAATGAAGTGTTAACATAGAAAAATGGCGATGAGTAAGAAAAAACTTGTTATCCGTGAATAAATGTGGATGGGTAAACTTGCAAGATTTCACTCATGGGTGCGGGTATAGGTATTAAAAAAATATATAAAAATGTACCCGTCGATGTGTGGTGGATGGATAACGGATATGACATATACATCATGAGTATACCCGACTCGTAAACCCGCAATACCCGTTTTAGATACCCGCATGTATACCGTAGTATAAACTCACGAATCCACTATTTACATCCACTTTTTATTTTGTCATAATATTTATATTCTAAAGTTAAATATAATTTTTATATTCCAAAAGTTTAATATTTAACATTATTTAATTGGGTGGATTAATTAACTCTATAATAATATCTTGACAATGAAAACTAAAGCTTTCTTTAAACTTTAGATATGTAAAAATAAATAATTATTGTAACTTTTTAACATCATTAATATCATGGGTTTACTCATAAGTATAGATATCCGCAGGTGACGGATATGATTACAAATTTATGTTCGCCAATGGATACCCATAAAGAAAAGCCTACATGTATGGGTAATGGATTAAGTATATCCTCGCCCATTATTCGCGGGTGTCATCTCTATTCTCTAATATAAAAAGAGATGGGCATATGCAAGTGTGTTTATATACATGATTACTAATCATGCAACTATAAAAATTTATATAAAATCCACGTTTTTAACAAAATGTCCATAATGACAACAGAATCCACGATTCACAAAATCATTACAAATTCTCGTAAAGTTAATAAGATGGTAGCTAACATTTTTTTAATTGTCAGAAATATTAGAATCATAAACTGAAAATAAAATACAAGAACATTATCAGACCATAGTTTTTATGTGGTTTACATTTTTCAACTTTTCAGCATGAGTAGTTTAATAACTACACTAATTGCCTTTCTGAGTTAACTCGAAAGCTTCTAATTCTTTAATTAAATAAAAGTATTTATGAGAAAGCTAATTAACTCGGTCCAAAAACAATCGCTCACAAAACAAAGAAGCATAAAAAACAACTTAAGAAGAATACATGTAGTTATTTTTTTAGCCAACATAACAGTTTTATCATTTATTATTCATATACTTAATATATACTTATTTAATTTCTGCGATACTAATTTCAGTTATGAATAAATATATATAGAAACAAAATTCATCTAAAATAAATAAGGTGACAATTATTACTGGATGAAGGGAACATCATTTTGTTAAGTTTATCTGGTACAAATGACCAAATAATGATTACAGATAAAATATGGTGAAACGGTTTAAACATTGTTATTTCTCATTTGTTCAAAATAAAGGTGTCCATTTTCTTAAATTAAAATTATAATATGTTTTTATTATAATTAAGATAAAAAAAAATTTATGTAGTTTCTAGAATATATATATACTTTTATAATATATCAAATTTAAAGAAGACGTAATAACAAATATATTTTATTAAGATGAGTGATAAATGCATAAACGCGAAAGAAAATAACGTAAATAGACTTTTTCCCACAAATCTTCAGAATTGATATTGAAAAAAAAAACACTCACGTACCGATGTGCGGTACCGATATCCTATACCGATGACACCCTTCACCCTAAGAAGACGTTTTGAAAAATATGTCGCATTACTAAAAAAAAGTGTATTTGAAATAACTAGAAAAAACCTATGCTACCTCTGTCCCAAAATAAGTGTCTACTTTTGACTTTTTAAAATATTTTTTTTTCAATTTTGACTTTAATATTTTCGTTTGTGTTATATAACTTGATACAAAATATTTGAATGGATCGGGTTTTAAATGTATATTTATTGATATAATTTTTATCAAATATTATATAACACAAACAAAAATATTCAAAATTTAATATATAACACTTATTTTAAAAGTGAATGAAGTATATATAATTTTATCTTTTGTAAACTAACATATATGTGATCTATGGAGAAAGACTCTGGAAATAGCCAACTAGCCATAGCCATAGACATCGCCATCTTTAATGGACCACGTTGTGTTCACATGTGGAGAGCTACGCCGACCCTTCTTAGATTATGTGAATTCTAAAAGAAGCTTCCAATACTTTATGCCCATTTCAACTCCTTCCAAAAAAACAATTCTAGATTACTCAACACATTTTTTTATTTATTTAGTTTTTAATAATAAGATTATTTTATACCTATACATACAAACTTAACACATAAGTCTACCTTATTATATGTTAATAATAAATAAATAAATACTTAGTGTAATATTGACTTTCCTTGCAAGAATAATGTTCGCCTTTTGCATCCATAAATATGATATATGAATTAAGTATATAACCAACCTACTTAAAGATGATGTTTGGTGTTAGGTAAATACTTAAATGAACCTAGATTAGCCGTAAACCTACATTAATTAATAAAACCCTAAAATGATGCACATAGACAGCATAATTATGCTTAATGTTTTTCTTTATATTGTTACATCAAACTTAATTTTTAAGTAGGTTTTAATTTACAACACTAGCGAGAAATGAGATAACAATAGTAAAAGTTATGTGTTTGCAACAAATAAAAAAATGATATGTTAGAAATAAGTCTTCCAATACATAATACTCTTATTACAATGTGTTAATGTTGATATAATAATGTCTTCAGTATGTGATGTATTTAAGGATACTGATTCTCTCAAGTTACCCAATTTGATTAGTTAAGTTAAAGGGATCTTAACATTTGGATTAAAATTAAAAGTCAAGATTCAAAAATTATTTTTAAATCTTGATCCTTGATTTTTATCCAATGGTCAATATCTTTTCAACTTGACCTCTCAAGTTGTTTCAACTTGAAAGGATTTTTATCCTGTCTTTAAATAATGATGGATGCATATTTAAACAATAATTAACCAACTCAATTTGGTGGGTTGATCAATGGTTTGCCTTAGGGTAGATCAAGAGGAGTTTTACTCTCCAAGGTCTCAGGTTCGAGCCTTGGCAAGGTAAGGTTTTATTTCTCGAGGGTTTAAAGGCATGTTTGACAAGAACTTTTTGGGAGTTTTAGCTTTTAATTTTGAACAATAAGCTCCTATTATGTTAAAAGCCTTGTTTGGATGCAACTAACTTAAACTTTTATTTGAAAGAAAAATCTCCAAAATGAAACGTTACTTGAAGTAGCGTTTTGGGAGCTTTTAGTTTGGATGAAGCTTTTATTTTATAAAATTACACAAATATCTTTTTCATAATTTTTGGTTGGAGCTTTAAATCTCACTTTTGTCATTTTACACTCTTAAGTTGCAGCTACAACTATCATACCAAACACCTCTAAAAAATAAAAACTTTAGCTAACAACTTTGGTTACAACTCCAACTAAAAGCTCCAGCTACAAGCTAACTACTTTTGCCAAACATGCCTTAAAGAGGATTTGCTCGTCGAGGGGGCTCTTTAGTGCGGACCCAGTTAAGACAACGTATGATAAACCTCCCGACATTCACGAGTATTTCACACCTTTCAAAGAAACATTTAAAAAATAATTTACACTTATTTCATTTTTTTTTAACGTTTGATTTGGGTCTGGACATGCGAAAGACCCAACCAGTGAATCCAGAAGAAAAAAAACCTCACAGACTTGTCACTTCAAAGATGCGAACCTAAGACCCGTGGATAAAAACCAAATAAGCTTCATCACAGTCCCTAAACATTTACCGGTTGATATGTTCTCTGATCCTTTTTAAGCTCTTGGATCCTGCCCAACGCCCGACACTTTTTTCTTATTTCATATATAAGACAAGTTATTCTACTTAAAGTCAACTTTACTTGATTAATGAAATTAAAATTTACACTTATCCATATTTAATTTATCGATTTTATAAAAATGTTATACATAACAACAATAATATCTAATCCGGTCAAAAACGAGAAGATAAAATATAGATAGTCATATTTCTATTCAATGGATATAGAATGTTATACATAGTGTTTGATAATTATTTTGATGGACGATAGGATTACTTGTCTTTTTCTTTTTAACGGCAAAAATTTTAAATTACTGACGGTATTGTGGGTGTACCATGAGTATTATCGTATCATGAGTAGTCATTTGATCATATCCTCATATCCCAAACAGGAGTGGACGATAGCTTAGAAAGCAGTGGGTGCGAGTGTGGGGACCACATGAGATAACATTTATTTATTTAATAACTCCATTCCCTGTACAAGTCTTGTGTGTGACTGTGTGTGTTTTTGTGTTGTGTTTATAAACCCACCCAACCCAAACCCAAACCAAAACCAAACCCTCCACTGTGTCTGCTGTTAATTAAACACACCACCTCTCCTCTCTTCTTTCTTCATCATCATCATTGCTTCTTTTTTCTTCTTCTTCTTCATATTATTATTATTACTATTATTCAGGTAATTCCTCTCTTTCCTTATTATTATTATTATTATTATTATTATTGTTGTTGTTGTTGTTGTTGTTGTTGTTGTCGTCGTCGTCGTCGTTGTTGTTATCGTTATTTCTTTTGAGTAACATATACATATACATACATACATATTACGGTCTGTCGGATTTAATGATGATACTATAAATATTTGGTCCTGTTAAATTTATTCTAGTATTCTGTTTACTTAAAAGCAGTCTCTCTTACTTTCGGATGGGGTGAGATTGTCTAGTCTCAAATACCCACAGGACTGGGTAGCGGCGTTGTTCTATTAAAAAATCATTTCACCAACATTTATTGTTATTATTGTTATTATTATTTATAAATTATAATATATAGCTATAATAATATAAAGATTGAAATAAAAAATGATGGATGATCATCGTGATATATCTATCATTACAATTAGAATTACAATTTAGAAACCATATTTTATGTGATGTTTATCATTAAATTGATTTTCTATTTATTATTATCATTAACGGAAAGAAATAAGAAAAAATAAATTGTCGGTGCATAGAAAATTAGTCACCATAGTAAATGGTATACTATTTTTTTAATTTTTTTTTGGTACTACATCTATGCGAGGAATTGCTTTTACCTACCTGCTTATTTAAAAGTGTTTTTTTTCTTATGAGATTAGCATATAAGCATTTTTTGAAAGAGTGTTTGTTATTGCACATCTGTTTAAAAAAAACAAGCAATAAGTAGATAAGCTGAAAATAAGCAATCCCAAATACCCACTACATACATTTTTAAAAAAATTCTAAGCAATTCGATATCATAAATCACCAAGGGGCTGCTGGGTTAGCTATATTCGAGGTGACAATGCTGTAAACGGGGTAGGGGGTTGAACCCTCATAGATATCAGGTGCCCACATATATAGAGTCAAAAGAGAAAATAAAATATAAGGGTGTCAAGACTCAAGACATCTATATGACCAAGATGGCCATCTCACGAATTGGTCAACCTTTAGACGTGCACCAACACAAAACCTTTAGACGCGCACTAACACATCAACCTTAGTTCTCTTTCCAGCTACCTCCGTGAGTCGGTGCATTGCACGGGTATAAGACTATTTTTAATAAGTTAGTATTTTTTCTTACTATGTGTTATCATAGGATTCCCTTTTCTTACTTTTTATAGTATGAGCAATTTGAAGCTTTTCTTTGGCATACTTTTGTTTAGATGTTGTGTCTCACTTGCTAATTTGCTATATAGAACCATAAGCTAAGAGTACCACTCTTTGTTTAGATGTTGCTCATGAAGGTTTCCGGTCATCGAAGGACACGATATTAACAAACTTAAGCTTGTGTTTGTACTAGGCGTAAAATGATATATATTGTCTTGCATACTCACTACTTCAGTAGGGATTTACATCTGCTTTAGAGGCTCCGTGTCCATCACATTTCTCATAAATTTAGTTATTGGATGCATAATGCATTTGACATTTGTTAGACTAGTATTGGCTCTATGGAGATTTCCTCCAAGTTTCATAGTTGTGTAGTTGAGAAAAATAGCATATGTCAGCACATTTTTCGCTTGAACAATTGAAGTCAAAAGACAGAGTAGTGAGTTGTGAATACGGGTCTACCACACCTCCTTGAGCTATTAGTTAGTGAAAAAAGTAGTGGACTAAGCTTAACTCAAGGGGATGATAATAGAGACCCATTGTTTGTTAGTTTACTTTGTGATATTATCTTCTTTAGCAAGTAAAATCCATGTACCGATGTGGATATGTGTAATCGCTTTTTTCTTCAATTTGAAGTATTATCCTGAAATGCAAAACATCACATGCTATACAGTTGTTAAAGATATTGTAAGGACCATATAAATTGATTTATGACATGCCACCAAACACGATAGCGCCCATTAGTCATGTATATGTGTTATCGTAAGGGGAAAACATATCCTCATTCCACATGAAAAATTCCACAAAAAAGGGCTTGTCGGCCTGTTTATGATCTGAAAGATGAGATCTAGGTGCTAAAATAAAGTCTTCTTTCTGGTCTGTGATATTGGTTTGATGTGAGATAATATGGTAGTTGGAGACCCAAAAAACAGTTCCAAATTCAATGAAAAACTTTGGCAGTTGGACTTGGGATCCACTTAATTATTGTTTTAGTTTAATGTACCTTTCGATGCTTCTATGCACATTTGTCTTGATCTATGGAACATGTCTTCTTACCAAACATTATTTTCTTCCAGGAGTAAATAAGCTTACAAGCTGCATCAAAATGGCAATGGAATACGAAAACTATGTAGCCGATGAATTAAAACCCGAAAGGTCGAGGCCCTGCTTTGACTGCAGTATCTGCCTTGACTATGCTAAGGACCCTGTAGTCACTCTTTGTGGCCATCTCTATTGTTGGCCTTGTATCTACCAATGGCTATCTTCTCAAGCCGCTTCTACCGAATCAGATAACAATCCACTCTGTCCGGTTTGCAAGTCCAAAATATCCCAGACCTCAGTGGTCCCACTTTACGGGCGTGGCAAGACATTATCAGACAATGAACCCGACACCAAAACATCAAATACAGTTATCCCACCACGACCACGTGCATCTATTGTGTCCACGCCCAACCCGACCCGACAGCTTGCTTATCGTGATTCTCATCAAACACCATATGGAAGTTACAACTCTACCCCTAATTTATACAGTCAGGGCATTGATAGTAATAATCAGATGTATGGAGAAATGATTTATGCTCGTGTTTTTGGGAACTCTCAACGTTTGTACTCATTTCCGAACTCGTACCATTTAGCTGGGAGTAACAACCCTAGATTAAGAAGGCAAGAGATGCATTTACATAGATCTTTAAACAGATTAACCATGTTTCTTTACTGCTGCCTATTTTTGTGTCTTTTGCTCTTCTAGCTATGTGTCAGGGTTAGCCTTTTCACCCATCTTGTGCAGTTTTGTATGCTTGCTTATGGCATCATGTGTACATTTGAGACTAGGTATTGTTACATATATAAATGAAGTTTTTCCATTTTCTTTATCGCTGATCTTGCATACTACATATCATACAACCATGTGGTCCATTATCCAATATGTACATTTTTAAAACCACGCCTAGTTTTTCGTTATTAGGCAATATGTAAGACTTAGTGATGCTAGCATGACGGATCATTTCTCCGCTTATTATTATTATTGTGTTATTACTTATAGGGTTTAGTAAAACAAGTATTAAAGTAAAACAAGTATTAAAGTAAAACAAATAGGATAAGATCTTGGCTATTGGATAATGCTAAAACTGATGCACGAAGATTCATAGAACACAAGTATATAAACTGATACACGAAAATTTTTATGATGCACAACGATTTTTACTTAAAAAAATGATTGTTTTATTTGTTTTATTTTAATACTTGTTTTATTTGAACCAAAACCTACAAACATACACACACACACACACACACACATATATCTGT
>JAOEHQ010042783.1:0-12140 GCA_025447715.1 Asclepias incarnata | reverse complement strand
CCCAGTAAACTTTTAGCCGTAATGGTAATTTTAATAGCGATTTTTTAGCGAACCGAGCATCTTAAAATAGCGAACCCCAAGGGCGGTAGATGTTGAACGGAAAGAAACAACCATTTAAAGAATAAAACGAAAAAGACAAGTTAAAGGTTTTTTTGTCACCGGAAAATGAGGGGGGATGGGGGTGAGGATTTTGACTGTGAAGAAAAACAATGAAGAAGATGAAGTCAAAGTTTTAGTTTGTTTTCTTTTATTATTTTATTCTTATCATTTTTTTCAATTTAGTCCCTTGAGTGTTTAGAGCTTTACAAATAATTATGTATGTTTTTGTTAATTACAACTTGCACCCCGATTTATTATAAAATTTGATGTTGTTTTATTAATTATAGTGTGTTTTTAAGATTTTGATATAAAAAATAATATAATGATATGGCAAGGTCGAACTAGCGAATCTTATGAGAATTTCGATTGATTGTGAAAGAATTTCGATTTAATACATATGATGTTTTGTGAAAACCCGACCCGACCCGTTTTTGAATACGGGGAAAAAAATTTTTTTTACCCAAACTAAACTGGACACACGTGTTTTTCATTCCTAGATCCGCCACTGGCGAACCCTGTAAAAAAATTTCCTGGATCCGTCACTGCTCTTCGTTTACCATTTTAATTAGTGTAGCTCTATGGACTATATTCTATTCTTATTTTCAGAATTAGTATAGCGACAAGAATAAAGTATCTTTCGAAGCTAGTGTTACCCCAAAAAAATTCTCTCTATTAATTACCAATCCTGCCAATCTATCACTCTAAGATGTTTAAACTCCACAGATAAACCATGCATATATGTGCAAACATATTGCATACAAAGTAAACAAGTTAAGCTGATATTCCTGCTGAGATGGTATGCAAAGTTTTGCACTCCTCTTTTATATTTTTCATTTACTACAATCACTTTTTGATTTTAAGCATTGATGTTATTGCAGCTTGCTGCAAGTCCACTACAATTTCTCTGGGAGGCTTCAATTGATGGAAATGTCACTACTAGTCCTCCTACACGTCGGTTGCAAGCTTCAAGTATTACAGAAAGTGTGGATTCCTCTGCCATGCCCTTGCCAACTTTGCAAACAGGTACCACCTGAATTATTTTATCATTTCACTGCAAGTGTGTTCAATGAAGTCTTTAATCCTGAATGCTTCAAGGGTCAAGTCAGTCTGATGAATTGCTTCTGTACCTGGCTTAATGATTGCAAAAATTGTCTGTAATTTTATTTTATCCCTATTATTGTATTCGTTATAGCAACAATTAGAATGGTTGAATATTGACTTATACTATTTGGGGGCTAGAGTATGATGTACGATGAGCATACCTGCAAGAATCTTGCATAGATGATAGAGATGGCAGTTTAGACCTATACATATATCAATGGGTTAATTTGATTGTGTTTATCTTCAAACTAGTCATATTAAAAAACCTAGTTAAAATGGGAACGGGTCATATTGGTCGAACGGGTTGCAAGTCTCCCGTAGTCTATTTTTTATGGAGACAACCTCCTATATTCAAATGTTTAGATTACTATATTATTGTTTATGTAACTACAAGTAATCAATCTCTTCCTACAAGTCACACAAAACCTTTACCCCCCTGTGATTAAATTCCGATATATTCAATAAAACGATTATATATAAATTTACAAATTGGAGATGTAATAAGTTACTTGAAACCTGTTAGAAACAATGTCATGAAAAGTGATCTTTTTGGATGACTAGTATATTTTCCAACATGATTTGTAGAATACATATAATCCAAAACAAAAAAAAAAAGTTGTTATGAAACCAGTATACCTGGAACTGGCAATTCCAACCTACGCCAAACAACCCGAGATCGGACTTGCCAACATCGGCCTTTGTCCACATGAATATAAATCGGATAAAAATCTCAAGAGTCAATGATACCCAATGAAAGTATGAAATCATCAAGAGTGGAGTTGTGACTACTGTGTTTTAGTACAATAATTTAATGTGTCAGATAACTAAGGGAATTGATTCCTTGTATGTATTGATTAATGTGTCGGAATTCCCTGCCGGCTTTTTTTTTTTTTTTTTTTTTTTAACAGCTAGCAAACACGAAACTCAGACTTCCATCCGGGATAACCCAATGGCCAAAGGCTACCACTATTGTGGACCGAAGCCCACAAATGGTCACTATTCCAGCCGAATAGAAGCCCAGATTCATCAAGATGCACCAATTACAGAAAAAACCTTACAATGACCTAGCCAAAGATTGAACATCCACCTTATAGGTAATTACTATCCTTGCAGGCTTTATTTAAGGTTGGAGTTGGGACTTCCATTCTTTAGACCCACTAAAATTCCCAACCACTCATTTTATCTACCATACCTGCAAAGTTCGAATAATAACTTGCATACATACAAGTATTTATATATTACCATTTTACTTATAAAAACTATCATTTTACAAACATAAAAATCAATATAATGGATCATCCTCATCTTCATCTCTATCGACTTGTGATGAATTGAAAGCCTGGTTTGAAAAAGATATGAATGAAGAAGGTTTTAAATGAAAGAAATATTAATCTGAAGGAAGTGGCTGGAAAAAAAAAATGATCGGGTAATGAAAACCGAACAAAATATTGTAGTTGAAAAAAGTAGACTACAAAATTTTCTAAAAAAAAATAAATATAGAATACAGAATTCATGGACGTAGCCGGAGAGTGTTTACTTATGCTGTTTTTTTTTATATATATTTTAATTATGTAATGTTATTTTTATCTAATTAACACAAAAAGAATGATAAAAATTATGTTGGACAATAAAAATAACATTATTTTAATCATGACAGTAAAAGACATCGAGTGTAATATGTCATGGGCATGCAAAGATTCACCAAAACAAAAAAGAGTGCCGACTTTCCAGTTGAAAACATCATCAAAATCAAACCCATCTTACAATTAAGTCATCCCATGTACAAACTTTAGTCGACTTATAAAAATCAATTTTGCAAGAATGATTAACCAGCATCAAATTCTTTTTAAAGGTGGCTTGAATCTTATGACGACAGAATTGGAAACGTATGCATGATTAGTCTTGCAAACTGAATTTTGAGGACTACATATGAAGATTGGTTGTACCAATTTCTTTTTAGTATCTACCAATTTCTTTCAAAGAGTACATGTAAGATGTTGGTTGCACACTCACGCTAACACACTTATCTAGTAAATACAACTATTAACGTTTGAAATTGTGTTCACCAACTCAACCCCTAAGGTTGTGCGTCTGCCCGTCAATTAATTTGTGGCCAAATCTCACGCCCACACAATACACCCTCATGGGCTCATGGGCTCAACTGTGCAAGCTTGAAACCTTGAACTTGACCACCGCTCACATCTAAACTTTCAATGATGGAACTTCAACAAACCAAATATGTTTTACCTTACAAGCATAACCTGCATCAATACACGTACTACTTGTTGGCAGCAAGAATATTATTATAGACATGTACACTTTCTTTAGAAGATGATTGTGAACTGTCAATCAAACCAACCATCCTACTGGATTTCCATGGTAAGCTACTAAGCTTAACCTCTGTTCCTATGAAAATGGTAAAGAAATGTTGTTTGTTAAAGGCGCTAAAGAAACATTGCAAGTGAAAAAACGGCTGTTTTTGATGAATTACAATTTTACAAGTAAATATAACCAGCATACCCAGCTTATTTAGCCTAAATAGCTCGACTAAGGTCTTCTTTACATTTTCACAATAATGGTTCATTTGTAACAAAAAGCAAAGTACAATTGCTCAAAAAAAATCAGTCTCTCATGTGGATAAGGTAATCAATAGTATGCACAAGTTTAGAAGAAGGTGGTGGTGGATTGGTGGTCCAAGAATGATTCAGTGGCAATAATATGAAAAGGAAAATATGAAACAGATAGAAAAACCTTTTAAGGAAGAAATAATATAAGGGATTTAAATTTATCAAAGGGAGAGAAAATGTCAAAAGCCATGGTGAATCATGGAAATAAAAATTGACTGGTATAAGATTCTATTTACATTGTGAACTGTGAAAATCGACGACAAGCCCTTTAAATTACTAAAATTACCTGATGCAAACCCATGATGTTTGTATCCCTTTGTACTTCAGCATGTTGAACCATCTGCAGATGTAGTTGTACCTCTGCTCTGGAAATAGTAGTTCCTAGTGAACACAAGATTACCAATGACTTCAGAGCTGACATCCCAAATTGATCAAGAGAAAAAATTAGTAGAAAATACGAGTAGACTCAGACCAAGAGGGTGGCTTTGTGGTCATAGAAAGGGATAATAATAATTAATGGTTTTAGAAAGTAAGCGAGTGGCAAGACAGGTGGTCAGGCAGGTTGGGTTATAGGTTGATACAGGTCATTTTTATACAAGTTTAGTTAAATCAACATGCAAACACATTTTTGCCTATTTTTAAATAAATATTTATTGTTTTGATTATGATTACAAAAATAATATTATTGAAAATAATCCAAATCTTTGAATAGCATTGACTTGGGAGGATGTACGTACTAAGAATAGATTTTGCAACTTAAAACGTCTTCCGCTTTAGGAAATTATTTTAACCTGGACCCATTAGAGGGGACACTTAGGTAAACTTCATTCATGGCACAAGTTTTCACTTCATATAAAGACTATTCATTGACACCGTGAACCAAGCAAGAGTTTTTCAAAATATAACAGCTTAGATAATTCCAAAAAAGGAGTTAAAAGTTAAAACTTGTTCTTAAATCCAGTAAAGGTTTTAGTTCAAAGACACCGAATGTCAACTGCCAGAAGTAAAAGAAGATAACAAAAAACTAAAAACTCACATATGAGGAGAGAAAAGAGCATCCACCTTCAACTATCAATCAGCACTTTTGAGACCATTAGAGGGAACAAATTCTTGAAATCAGTGTCAGTATATGTCTCATTCCATTGATGTATCCGGTCATTGAACTTTAACACCCAGAAATTTATCCATAACATTCTTAAATGCCTGGGGCAATTTATAATAGCTTGTTACACTATGTTTAAAATTTTATAATAGCTTGCTACACTATAGTTTAAGAAAACTATGAATAGCAGAATCGCTTGGATACGTAGTAAAGTAGTTGAATGCAATGAACAAGAGTTAGGCACACAAAAGAGAATCGGAAAACTTCTTAACTCAAAGAAAGATTTAGGAAACCCATTACATGATTCTAGCATATACAACAGACTCCTGATTAAGACTAAAAAGTATGTTGTGAGCCCATATTTCTGTGATGGGGAAAAAACATCTAAAATTCCGCTCTCTTCAAACATCAAGGTGAACAAGCAATATAAATTATGGATTTCGAATTAATGGGATAATTTAGAGTTCAGGTGATGTCAAAAAGTAAATTTACAATGTGTGTTACTGTAAATCCTGTAATAACTGCTTGTTTTAAGTAACTAGGAGGAAAAAAAGCCAAAGCATCACAAGGCAACCTTGAAAAGAAAAAATAAGTAAACAAAAATTAAGAAGCTAAGAGGCCCATATAGTTCAGGTTTATATTGTACCTGGCATGAAAATGACTCCTTTCCGTTAAGAAGAGTATCCATTACAGCAAACTGGTCATCAAATACACTATAAAATAATCTGTAGAATTCGTTCCTGGGAGTAACAGAATCAAAACATGGTCCAAGCCTCCGTCAATAACCATTTACTTACTAACGTAATTAATTAATTTATTTAATGAGAGGGGGTGGGGGCGAGGAAACGAACTCTGAATGATCCAGATATATTTACCTGTCTTCTTCATTATTTAGTTGATCCATCTCATCAAATTTCTGAGTAAGGACTTCAGCTCCTACTGGTGAAACCAAGTGCAGTACTAAACCCTCCAAAGTTCTTGGGAAGTGATGCTAAAAGCACACAAGTTGAAGATAGTTAAATAGATGTAAAAGTGCAACATATTGACGTAGTGGTACTAGGCAATGCCGCAATGGGGGTGGGAACAGAAGTTGGTCAAACAAATGGCAAGGAAATGTTGACATATAGTAGATGTGATAAAATGGGCAGGCTGGGTAATAAGTTAAGAGTCAAAACAGGTAATCTTAAAATTTCCTGTCGGAAAAAAATAAAAAATAGGTAATCTTAAATGTGATTTAAAACAAGAAGTGTTTCACGTTGGGCCGACCCACAACACCTTGAACCCAATATATAAGAATTTTACAAACAATGTGCTATATATATTTGCAAACTCTATACTATTACAATATTAATCTAACTTCTTCAATAAGTTTATTTCGAGGTTTTATGTATTTCAATACACTTAAGATGACTTTTAACCTGTTTGACCCGCTAAAGACAAACTTAAACTGAATCAGCCCATTTGCTAAATGAGTCAAACTTGCCACCTCTAACAAATAGGACAAGAACTTGGACTCACCACCATGGCAAGAAACATTTTCTGAAGATTAAGTGGTTCAAGAGCCCAGAAAATAAGAGCAACTGGATCATCTTCCAGGTTATACAATTCTGAGACCACAGTTTTCTTGGACCCTGTTTTCTCCATGTCATAACTCAAATCAGCAGCATTGACACGGTCATGGACTAGAGAAACAAGTTTGTGAAGAGATTCGAGAGCAGAAGGCTCCAGATCTTGTAGCATGTTCCCATTATTCAACTTATTCCCACCAGAAACCTTGATACTATGCTCATCTAGGAAATAAATCATTAAGCAATTGATTATCATCATTGACATTGTGAAATACTTAATCAACAAGCCTTACAGATTAGCACCATTATCATATAGTACAGGATTAAAAAACAATACAGATTTGTATTTTACAACTAACCTGATTGTTTATAAGGTTTATTATTCACACAAGGGGAAGTCTTACTCAGCATCTGATTCTGTCCAAATTATGAAAGTGATAAAACACTCGAGTAAGATTTCTGACACAAAAGATAGCAATATCATACACACTTACTCAGTGACATGTTACACTCCACCCATGAGCTTATACTTGGAGGCTAATAGTTTACAGTATAATTTTGAATAGCAACAGTTAAATTACAGAAGCTGTGTAAAGTAAAATAAATAATCATCCACACCATGCAAAATACGTAATAGTTGAAAAGAAGTATTTACCATTTCTTTGTCAGTCAGTCTTGAAGTTTTACCAGTATGATGTAGACATGAAACAGTGAATGCATGATCAGTATCAGTTTCTGTATAATGTTCTAAACCGAAAAACAAACATAAAAAAAACCTTTTCAATATCCTGCGCAGATAATATGAATCCATGTGTTCCGACATGCCAGACATCATTTCAGACCGCCACCAAAAGTTAACAGCGACAGTCAAACTTTCACTGTCAACTTGGTGAAACCTGGTTAGAAGATATAACATAAGAAACAAGAAATTAATTGCACCTAAGTGATTAAGTAAAGAATGATTATCGGTTCCTTAGGTAGTACATGTTCTAGATAAAGTTCACGCAAGGTTGTAGGTGCTAGGTCAGTAATGCCTGAATTATCTCATCCAAATACTTGAGATTTATACAAATCAAAACCATTGTCCTCATAAATAGTATTAGTCAACAAGTACTTGAGATTCATGGTTAATCATCATTGTATTGGAAAATCCACGTTTCATAGAAGATCTGAGTAACCAAATATGAGGAAGTCACTGAAAGATTCTTTAGTCACTTTGTAACGCAACACATTGTTATTTATTTATAAAGATACCGTTCCTTGTTTCATTATTTTCGTAATAATCGAATGAGATCTCAAACTACGAGGTTTAGAATAGGAATACATGGAAATACAAATCTTACCACCCTTCAGGAATGAAAAGTGCGTCTCCTGCATGAAGAATCACCCTTTGAGAATGCTTTTTTGAGTGTTCTGCTCTTGGATGAAGAGAAAAATCAGGTTCGTCTATGGGAACAGAGCTGGTAGAACCCAAATATATAGAATGAATACCGGGACTATACAACTCAATTCTACTTGAAAGTGCTTTTACTTCCTAACTTAGAGGTAGAGGTGTTCATCGAATGGAACCGGAACTGATCGCACCAGACCAGGACCAAACCAGAGCCGGAACTGGAACATTAAAATGAGAAACAGGCTGATCTAAACCGCCTCGGTACTGGTTTAGAACCTATTTGGTCCCAAACTGAACTCTAAACTGGATACAAATTGGATGTTTCATAAGTTAACATAAGTACATAAAACGACACAGTTTGAAATTCGGAAAGTTAAGAATTCTAGAACATAACAGTTTAGTTCCGATTCTGGTCCAAACCAAACCAAGAACTAACCTTTTACAAAATGAGAAAGGAACCAAATTTAGCAGGTACTAGTTCGGTTCATTCCTGGTTCGGTTCTTTGGTTTTCTTCAAATGCACTGATATTTACCCGCCCTATTTACAGGAGTATAAGAGAAAGTAATACCTGTGGTTTGAGGCCTCACCATACAAAGGCATCGGATATAAGAAAGGACAGGATGAAGGAGGCCACAGATCAACTAAACGACATAGTTTTACCAAACAAGAAACAAAAACAAAAAAAGTTAGCGTATCATCCACACTTCATAATCTTACACATGGTTAGTCAAAAGAAGTTGCAAGCAAATCATTTTTTTAAACATATGCCTAAGTATCAAAAGGTACAGCATCTAGTGTACTGATACAGGATTTTTTTTTTACAATTATGTTTGAGCTAAAGTTCCCCGGTAAAATTCTAATTGTTTGGTACACATTTGTATATAAACTTTTTGGCATTAATAATTGAACAAATATACACCTTGTTTGCTGCCAAAAACCACACATAGAAGGTTATGGTGCGGGTCATAGTGAGTGCTTGATCTTGTTTGAGCACCATTCATCCATAGATTGATAGAAGCTAAGGTCTTTGTCTCCAGAAATAGGGGCTACACAAATCGAACAAGTGTAGCAAGAAGCCAAGAAGTCAAAAAAAGAGGAGATATATAGTATAGCATTATTGCGAGGGAAATAAGAGAGGACGATCATCCAACCATTGTGCACATACCGTCTGAATGTCTTCTATAAGACTTCCCAATTGAACCTTCTCTTCTTTCTCGTTATTCATAATAGGTACCTATATCAGTACACACACATTTTGCATATTATGTAGACACATACACTACCAAGTTAATTTATACAAGGAGGTCCAATGTCTTCACTTAAATGGTATCAATACATTTCTGAGAGTGCTAGATGTAACAAAAAAGGGTAAGTCGGGCGTGTTGGCTAACGAATCAAAGTGGGTTCAGGTCACAGCATTAGTTTGGTATGGGTTGGGTCCATCATAACACTTTCTTGTCCAAACTTATAGAACTTTTGACATATCATGACAAGAATCCCTCTCCGTTTACCCTTTTTGACAAATTATTGGTCATTATCTCATTAGCAGAAATACTTAGAAAATGATTTAGAAGATTTTGTACATTAGAAAATCCAGTTTGCGCTACTTTTGACCAGTTGGATCAGTTTAACATATTTTACCTAATTCCATTTAAGCTAATTATTTTACTTTCCTAGTCAACCCATTAGAGATAAGACATATCCCCAATCAACTCATTTACAAGTAAAATGGGTCAAACTTGCCACCTCATACAGTGAAAAATTGACACCACTTTGAAAGAAAAGAGAATAAGAATTTATCATCGACCCTTCTGGGTGTAGCAAATATCAACCTGTGCTAAATAAATTTGTTCAAGCATATCACCAGCTAATAGATCATCTTGTTCTGTATCAGTGCTAGGTGGCAAAAGCTTATCTGTACTAGAGCAAGAAGCGTGACCTTCTTTGCTCTGCAAAGAAAAGTCCTTGCAATATCCAATAAAGGTAGAAAAGGGTAACTGGACCTAGTGAAGGAAAAATATAACTGCAGTAAGTGGCATCCAAATAACCTTCATATTAAACAAAACGTAAAACTGATCAAGTAAAATACCATCTCATGGTTTCTAATATCACCATAAAAGACTGGAGCAGATTTGGACAGCATAACTTCCACTGTTGATGACCCTGCAAGTTCCTGTGTATCCGTTCACATATAAAGAGAAATGGTAAATTTGAACTGACATTGAAGCCCATGTTAATCAGTTAATGTGATAAAAAGAATAAGCATGTCAAATCCTGATTTGGAATATGGATGATAGATGCAGAACTGTAAAAAAACCTATCAACGGGCACTTTTCTACACAAAGTGCTGTTGTAGAAAAAGACAAGACATGGTTGAGGATTTTATATATAGCAAAATAAGAGTGGAGACTTGCTAAGCACTTATATACAGATTGATGTGCATCATGTGGTTCAATGATGATTTCATATGATGCTAAGATGCTTCTCCATCAACCTGCATACGATTAACAACGGACCGCACATGTCAACACTCAACAGTAATTGTCATATTTTAGGTCATTCATGTTTGGTCCTCCCCACACCCATAGTGTAGTCACCATTAACCAAAAATTATGTGGTGACAATAGAGTATTTCCAACCTCTTCATTGTGTACACACATGCATATAAAAAGCACTCTAGGGCCTCAAGTCCTCAACAGTCTTAAACCTATGAAACTCCAACCTATATTCTTGCAACATAGGGAGTCGTACTATAGTCAACCACATTTTCACGACAAAAAATACATATGTTCAAATGAATAAGACCAATTGTTGTAATATCACATTGAACTGCTATTGAGTGGGTTATAGCAATCATACTCAAGCTATATATAAATATACACTAGCATGGTACATTGGTACCCGTGCATGCAACAACGGCAAATAGTTTTTGAGGAATTCTCAATTTTGTGCCGGTGTTTAACAATCTTGATGGTTGCAGACGGTCATGATCTAAGAGCAGGGTAGAGAGGGTGTGTCACATTATTATCGGGTGGTAGATGTGTGACACTCTCATTGGTAGTGTTGAATCTTAAAAAATGATTCTCTTTCTTAAAAGGAGGGGGTAAGACGCTTTATTCAATAGCATTAGCATAGTAGCGTGCAATGCCGCAACGACAAATAATTGTTTCAGGAGGTCTCTCGCTAAGCAGTTTTAGGTGGTTGCTTGCCGGTAGTGGATGTAGAACCCGACATTGGTGGTGTAAAACAAAAGAGAGCAGGGGAGAAAGTGGGTGTATGAGTGTATCACATTGTTATTGGGTAAAGCAGATGGGACGTTCATATTAGACCTCCAGTGTTTCCACCTAAAACCTTGATACAACTACCTCTGATACACCTGACTCACATTATGATATTGATTGATGCACCGGATACACGAGTGCCTCAAAGGGCAAGTCAGCTATACATAAGAGTGTTGTGTAAAACATAGGCGCATCAAAGAGTTAAAAAAAAAAAAAACCTTTACTCTTTGATACACTTACTAGTTAAACTTAAACCTTAAATATGGTTAGGTATTGAACTAGATTAGTATTTTATAATAAATAATAACTAGTTGAATTGAATGAAACAGGAACTAGAGTGATGAAGATGGACCTGTAAGTAATCGAGACCGCCAGTTGACGGATTCCACTTACTGAAAGCCTTCCAATCATTAACGCATTTATGAAATACCTGTAGGTAATTAAATTTAAATAAAAATCAATGAGAATACAAATTGAGTTTGGTGATTAAAAATCAGATGAATTTATGTATAGTATTAGTTACAGCAGGAACGTTTTTAGGTTCAATTTGTGAAGTGAATTCTTTGGCTGATGGAATTGCGTCAATTTTGATGATTCGAAGACCATCTTCTTCTTCTTCCATTGTTTGCTCACGTGATAATGGATAACCCGGGGGTTTTTGTATTTGTGTCACCGACCGGGCTAAACAAATAGATAGAGGGTTGGTCAACTAGTAAAGTAAAACAAGTATAAAACAAATATGATTACAACAACAACATTTCCCAATCCCTACCGGAGCGGGGTATGAGGAAGGTAAGATGTAGACAGTCTTGCCTCTACCCAAAGGTAGAAAGACTGCTTCCATATGGACCTCCGGCCAAAGAGGGGAATGATAATAAACATGTAAGGGAAAAGGGAAACATACCTGACGTCCGCGGATCGCATAGCTACCTATAAGATAGATTATATAAACCGAAAACATACAGCAT
>JAOEHQ010042772.1:0-12140 GCA_025447715.1 Asclepias incarnata | reverse complement strand
TTCCCCCCCCCCCCCCCCCCCCCCGACTTTTCTTACAATATACATAGAGTTACAGACAGGTGGTGAGTGGCGGACGTTGATGGCAGATGAAGGCGATGAATTGTAACTGGTTTTGACACGAGGATTTCAACCTTTTTTTTTTTATCACACCTCTCACAAATAATAAACCTAAAAAAAAACCACACATGCATCTCCTCTCAAAGAATCCGGCCGCCGGATTCAATCACAGCCACCATCCAGTTCCGGCCGCCGGATTTCACATACTAAAGCTGCCGATGTGTTAAACCATCGTCATCCAAGAACAGTGGGGCTTCTTCTTCATCTTCATCCTCCGGGTTTCGCATAGTATATCCGCAGCCGCCGCCGCCGGTTTTTGTAACGGATGGGCGGGTTATGTTGTTTTCCGGCGAGATCCAGGAACTGTCGCTGATTTTTTCAACCATCTTCAACCACCAGGATCGGGGGCTTGTGATAGTAGCGGTGGTACTGTTCGTATTGTTGTCGCCAGGATTGTTGTACCTTAACCTAAAGATCCTAAAGGTTGAGGAATTACTGAACGAAATTCAACGTATTCTTTAATTGTTTATTACCATTGGTGTTCATTTGTTTTAACACGCGTACACTCTCATGTGCTAACAACACACAGACACCAACACACTTGAACTTTAAATTCGTTTATGCTTAAAAAGTTGTACCATGCGCTTTAATACTTGTGAATCACTGTTCACGCGAATTTAGTTTAAATAGGTAGTAATGCACGAAAAATAAAACAATACTTACTGCTGGAAGAGTTGGTTTGGGTTGGCTGTTTTGTTTATGGAGACCTGAGTTCGACCCTTCTACTGCCCTTTTTGCTTTTTTTTACGTGTTCTTCTTTGGGAGGGGTTCTATTTTCATGAATGCTTTCGTTGTAAGTTATTATCATGTGTTTGAAATCTGGAATCTATTTTTAATGTTAATTGTTTTCTCGTGTATAATTGTATTAGTGTTACATTCAGTTACGAAATGGTGTACTTGGTGGGCTGCTACTGTTATGTGTTTTATGTTTACATCAATTGATTATGTTAGGATATTAGTGTATGTCGGTGCGACATGTTAACATGGGTTATTCACTTATTTGTCACAAAAGTAATAGCAGTACCGCTGTGTTGCTCTTTCTTCCAAACTTTCTTCTTTGCTATTTTAAAAGTTATTGCTTCCTGTAACGATTGCTGTTGTTCAACTACTTGGCTGTTCCTTTCAATGATAAAAATTGTAAGCTTTCACCCTATATCTGATTATTATTATCATATTTGTCAAATTTGAATCTTTTCGCTCTGTTGTTTGATTGAACAAAGAAGTAAAGATTGTGTGAAAGATGATAGTGTTGCGGGTTCTATCTTTTGGGTCAGTAATGTCTCCAGCGTTGTTGCCCTCTGATCCTTATGTCTGAACTCAGTTTACTGACAAGGTAATCTAACTCATAATCTATAACTTCCATCCTTAAAAAAAATGATATATAAGTATATAGATATAGATATATACATATACAATAAAGAGTAAAGGAACAAAAACATGAACACTGACCTTAGTAATACGTTCAGCAGTAGCAGTTTGAATTCCAAACAGAACCGTTATCTTTAATTTTGTAATCATCAATCTGCTTATCATGCTCATTTTTACTTCCTTTTTTAGGTACAGAATGTAGTCAATACTAAAGTCTGATAAAAAACATTCACGTAGGTTGTTACACTAAGGCACAGGCTCCTCCTCTTCTACACGAGTCCCTTACACGGGTCATCAGTCGCCAAGGTACTACTTTTACATGTTATTTATTTGCACAAAGTTGTTAAAAATAAAGTCAAACATGCATAAAAGTAAAGGTGGAAATTTTATCCCGTTGTTCTGCAAAATTCTGAAAAAATGATAAAGTGCAAAACTTATGACACTCTAATTCAGAACGTCTACTAACCTCCTATATTTGAAACGTAAACACTTTGTTATCACAGTAGCAGTAGCGTTAAGGCCATAAACTGTCATATAAGTGGGATAAAAAACACAATTTTCTGTTTCCTTAATGACAGTAGGCCATCAACAACCCATACTTAGAAATTGGCTGCAGTTATTTCAAACTTCATAAGTACTCAGAACGGCTGGCTCTATACTTTCATCTAAAACCCATACTTCATTTTACTATAATTGAAATTTAGTTCTATAAAAGGTCGTCACCATCTGATGATAGAGTTTGTAATAGTACTTTTTCACAAAATGGGCCAAAAACATGCTTCGGATGCTAGACCCGTAAGAATCTGATAATTAGAGCATGAATATAGTCGAAATAGGCCTTTCAATGTGCTTTTCATAATCCTTTGATCATAGAATAGCACGGGAGGGGGCACATTGTTGCTGGAAACAAGTTGATGTCTTTTGTTGAGTACCCCGTGTCGCTTTGAAATTTAGTTCTATAAAAAGTCGTGACCATCTGAATCTGATGATAGAGTTTATAATAGTACTTTTTCAGAAAAATGGGCAAAAAACATGCTTTTGCTGCTAGACCCGTAAGAACTAGATAATTAGAGCATGAATATATTGCAAACAGGCCTTTCAATGTACTTTCCATACGCCTTTGATCATAAAATATCACGAGAAGGGCAAATTGTTTTTGATGATTGTTCTGTTCATTCCATTGAAACTATAAATAAACAGAATTTGTGTTTTGTGTTTATTTAGAGTCGAAATAATCTGATATGTAGAAGCATGAAAGTACTTAAAAGTCCATAGCTTTAATAAGCTGAAACTCATTTTTGGTAAGGTTTTTAGAATCAATAAGTTTTGGTTTATTGATAATGCAGCAGCCAAAACCGTTTAAGAATTTAAATGGGTAGATATGTCATATTTCTAAGGAGATCGTAGGCTTAACCTTTAGGCAATGCTATGAGGATGAAAGAAAAGAGGGAAATCAGCTCTGTCCTCAGTGCTCTTCTGACCTTTGTCTGATCAGAAATGTGAAACTTCCTGGTGTGCTATTCTATTTCCCGGTGGTTCATTAAATGTCTCTTTGTCTATCAATAATCAATGCCAGTGAAATTAAACTTTATTGTGCATCATGGATTGGCATAGTAAGTGTGCTACTAATAGAACTTTTGTGTCTGCCTTTTAGATAGTAAAAATCTATGGTCTTTTTGAGTTATGGATTAATAAGCTGATATTGGAGAAAACAATCTACAGTAATACATAAAATATATATGCAATGATGATTGATGTACGAATGGCGAAGAAGTTTCAATAACAGTGCTGCTGATCAAGAAGTAAGAATTTTATTAATGGTTTAAAGACAATAGTTAATTCGACTTCCATATTGACGAATATGTTTCGACAGTTTTAGACTAGGAACTCTTGGGAATATCATGGTTTTGATTTAAATTGTAATAGGCAGCTATAGAATTACTTTATTTTAAATTATTTAATAGCATATCTCATCTATTTCAGTTATTATATATGAGTATAGGATATTATACAAATGGTGTTTTGCAGGCTTACTGGAGAGTGTGTTTTTAAAATCACGCATGACAAGGCTAATAGAAATGACACTCAAGAGACGACGTAAGTACCTTATCATGCCTATTCCATGTTTGATTGAATTATAATTACTATAGTATAAGTTAGTGTAGCAGAATGTCTCCCCTTATCACTGTCCAAATGCTACTACGATGTTATCTTTCATTTTCATATGATAACCGCTACAACTCTTAAATACTGTTCTGTATATTTGGACATCCATACTAACTCTGTAAAACTTTTTTTACAGACAGTGAAGATGAGGGCACAAAAACACTGATGGACAAACTGGTCACTAAGTAGAATTCTTATATGCCGTTGCTTAATTGCAGGACAATGTGTTCGTAATATCAAACAAGAAATCTAAATATCCAATACTTCATTCTTAAATTAATTTTTTGAGTTTCGGGTGATCATTGTTTCTGTTGCTATTGGTCGAATTATCTGTTCCTGCCTCGGAACACAAAGAACTCCAGCTCCAATAACACCTCAAACAACCAAAAAGCATGCAACAACAGCCAAAAGACTACCGTTCTCATTCTCATACCAAGGTAAACACACACACACCCATAGTATCCATATATCAAACAAAGATTCTAATAAACTTCAATACACAACTTTGCAGATACTAAGTCAGCACCTCGTAAAGGCAAAAAAACAGACTCAAACAGATGCAAGTTAAAGATCAGGCGCTGCAAAAAGAAAGCAACTTTGCTATAACTCTCAACCAATTTTTGGTATATAAATCCATGATCAATTAGGTACATAGGTCACGGTAGGTCTCGATCCTTTGTAACTAAAATATCAGGATCTACTATATCTTTTGTAACTAAAAACAAATATCAGTTTCTGTAAATTAACTCATATTAATATCTGGAAACTCATGGTAAAGCTCAATGCAGTAATAGTTTGTTACATGTTACGTTTTATACCTATTTACAATTTTTACATGTGGTTAAAGTACAAATACACAACACAAAAACTGCCCTAGCCATTACAGCATATAGTCGCACAAATCGACGTCGCGCAAAGCGCGGTGAGAACCACCTAGTTAAACATTAATGATGTGAAATACAATCAGTTATTTTAATTTCAATATATTAAAGTTTAATTTCATATTATTAATGTTTGAATCCAAAAGGGAAATTAAACAAAAACAAAATCCTTACAGCAAAATCAAATATAAATTAATGTATCATGATTACAATCAAGACAAGAAGAAGAAAAAAACAAAACATCTATACATGGTTTGTGTACATGAAAAGACCTCATGATAGTCAATATGGGACCTCACCACCCATCAATGCATGATTTTCTTTGGCTCATTGTTACTCTAGATGGTGAAGATGTTATTTACATAGAGGTATATGGAAAAAATTGCAGAAAATCGAACAATTATACAATATTTGCCTTTGAGAAATCGGCCAGGTTTTCAGTTCGCAAAAAATCTGTTGTTTGTGAGCAAGAAGAGAAAGAAAATAAGACCTAACATAGTGGGGTCAACAATCTTTACATTAAGCATCAATGTTGGTGAAGACAAGGAGAACCAATAAGTCAATCCTGTTCATGAGAAAACAAAGCATTTTCAAATAGATATTCATATAGCAAGAGAAAAGGTAACTGCAGGTTTGATTAAAAAAAAAAACATTATATGTTGGACTTAATTGTTCAACCAAGTTTGATTGTGTAATGGGTCAAAAGTGTCAATAGGTTTTAGTATGTATTTTATGTTAGTTATGTAATAGTTAATGAATAAAGGGTGTTGTGTGTAACATCCATAGTTAGTTTCTGTTTAGAAGGTAGTTAAGTAACCGCCCATAACCAACTTTGTGGATAGACATGTTGGTTCATAGGCACCGTTTCATTGTCTATATATAGTCTCATATGCGTCTGTAAAACACAACCCTCGTTCAGTAAATAAACATATTTCGTTTGGGTTCATTCTTGTTTCTTATTCCTATAGTTATGTTGTGATTCTTGATTATGGTTTGGCATCAATGATTCCTGGGACAAGATTATAGATAGAATCTGAAAATCAATCATATAACCATCAATGTATCAGCTAAAGAAACATACATAGACAATGTGTGTCTATTTATGCACATTCACGAGCAATATGGTCGCGAATTTGTTGCAGGCCATCTGCAATTCAGTTGCTGGCACAACAATTAGAACCAGACATAAGTAAGCCTCAGTTTGTATATATATTATACGAAAAGACAACAACATTTCACCACTTGTCGTCAATCCTAACTTCCCTATTCCAGTAGTTTTTGGCACATGAATTTGATCCAACTCCCTATTCTCTGCACTCGGAATACGTACATTAAAACTTTCCCCAATACATTATGTGATAAAAATTAAAAAGCAGTAGTTAATACATGAAAGTCGCAAAATTTAACTATGTATAGCCTTCGTTGTAATACTGGAAGCTACATCATTTGAAGCCTAGCTACCATCTCTTACTACATAATATATATAACTTCACAAACACACTGTAAAAGGAAACTACATATATATTTCTTTACACATATAAAAACAAAAAGAGTTAACAAAATCAAAGCCACTATTAATTACTGTAATACCGAGTAATATTATTAGTCTGTTTTTTTTTTTTTTTTTCCAATGAAAATAAAAGCATGATGGTTGCTCCAACCCCCACCGTCATCACTCATCATCATCCCAAACAACCACCACCTACCATCCCAACTTCCCTCTCCCCTCATCATCATTACTTTTTTATTATCATCTGATATCATGATTAGGATTTGGGAGATGATGGACCAGTACTTTCCTTTTCTACTACACTTTTTTATCAGTTCCCGGGAAACATCACACACAACCAAACTTGAAAGTGAAGGGAGTAGTGTCTCTGGCAGATCTCTTAGCTTCCGGCATTGCTGAATAACAAGTGTTTCAAGGAAGGTAAGGTGTTCCATTCCTTTTGAAACTGTTTCCAATTCCTTAAAATTGTTCATGAATAGAGAAGTTAGAGATGATGGAAGTAGAAACGATGATGATGATGATGATGATGAAGTATTGCTGCTGCTATTTGCAAATGAAACCACTCCTGAATCTTCACCAAATAAATAGAGTTCCACAAGTGAGTTTGGGAAATTCTGCATCCCCCACTCTGACATCGCCTTCTTTAATCTTCCTATTCCTAACTCCCTTAAATTAGGAGGCCACAAACCACAAGGAAAGGAGTTGTCCATGCTTGGACAATCCCTTATCCATATCTCTTCCAAAGATGTAAGGCTTTGCAATTGCTCATGTGGAAATGACTTTATATTCATACAGTTATAGAGCGAAAGTCGTCTCAGGGAAAGATGGGGAAGAAAACCATAGCCTTTCTCTGGAATGGATTCTATGTTTTCACATTGCCAAATCCACAATTCCGTGAGATGAAGTAAGCATCCTTCTGGTAACATCCTCAAATTTGGAACTCTGTCTAAGGAAAGAGATGTAAGTGATGACAAGAAGTTGCTGAGGAGCCAATTCACCTCCACATTCTTACAAGAATCAATTACAAGACTCTTAAAAGTGGATGGCAAGTCATGATCATCCACTGCTCGGAAGGTCAATGATGTAACTGATTCACAACTCCATATCCCCACATATTCAATAATATCTGAGCCACAATGGTAACTCTCCAATCTCTCACAATTATCAATGCTTACACTTCTAAGAGATTCCATGCGAACCACCAAATCCACCTTTTTCTCTCCCAATCTTACCAACTTCTTACACTCCTCTACTTTCAACTCCTGCATATTCACAAGAATCTTGCATGCTTCAGCTTCCGATTCCCACAAGTATTTGAGTTCGCCGCACCTTATAATGCTAAGATATTCTACGGCCCTCAGATTCTCTAATACTTCTCCATCTAGCAGAGTAGTAAGTTCGTTAACTTCCTCCACAGTCAATCTAGTAATTGTTGAAGACACACCAATCATGCTTCTTAACGCCACTGCTGAACATCTTTGTACACGTAGAACCCGAAGTGAATGTATTGGCTCAATTGTCAATTCACCCAGTTTTGGACAGTTTATAATAGAAATCTCACTAAGACAAGGAAATGATGCAGCGGTTCCATCTTTGCCACCACCATTTACAGTTGACCATTCCTCCCAACCCTCCATATACTTGAATTCCAAAACTTCAAGTGATGGAAATGCATTACCATTTGAAGTTCCAAGTAACTCTGAACCCACACTCTTCAACCCATTCATTCTTTCGACAAACAGCTTTTGAAGTGACGGTAGATGTCCAAGTGTCGGTAAGCATGTACAACTTCTACAGCCACGTAAAGTAATCCGGGTTAAGCTATCATATGTAGGATCCCCAAGCCAACTAGGAAATTTTGTTCCCATGTATTTCGATATCATGATGTTGGTCAACTTCTCAAAAGGCCTTAGTTCTTCAAGCACTTCTGACTCAATCAACTCATTCCGAGAATCATCAAAGATATCACTCCATTCCATCTCCAAATCATGAAGACCCTTCTTTCGCTGTAAGTTGGCTTCCTTTCCGTCCATCGAGTTTGTCACTTTATGCAGTCCTTGAATGATAAGCCGGCCTTGAAGATGCTGTAGGTCCTTAAGATGGGACATTTTGAACCCATTAGCATCTCCAATAATAACTTTGGATAGAGTTTGTAGACCAGTCAACCCACCAATCCCAAACGGCAACTCCTTCAACTCCGGCGTATTACTAATGTCAAGATGTCGCAGGTTTATCAGCTTTATGAGACTGTCTGGCAAGCTAGATAACTGATCACAACCAGAGAGCAACAAGCTCTGTAGATTGCACAAGTTACCGACTTGTTCGGGTAAACACGTGATGTCAGTTTTAGAAAGGTTGAGGTACCGCAAATGTTTGAGACTGCCAATGGACTCTGGTACCGCTGTGATTTCATAATTAGCTAGGCTTAGCACCCTTAAAATATGTAGTTGGGGAAGTAGTTCTGTAAGAACCTTGCTTGATAAATAGAAATTTAGGCATCGATATATTATCCTTGCTGGCACTGGTAAGAATGTTCTCAAGCGTGGAGCCCTCTCTAATGCCTTGAACGTTTTGTATAGTCCATATTGTTGACGACCAAAAGAAAAGTGGTGCAACTTCTCCAAAACTTCCTTTCGGTAGTCATCGCCCATCTTATCACCTAACATATAAAAAAACTCTCCAGCAACATTCATTGCCAAGTCGCTAACGAGATCATGCATTGTGTATTGTGATTTCTCACTAGTGGAATGCTGGAAAAACGACCTTGACTCTAGCTCTATAAAACATTGATGGCCAAACTTCTCCAATGAAATGTTGCCATTTGACCCGTGCAAGAACCCTTCTGCCATCCAAAGTAGGACAAGTTCATCGATGTCAAATACGTAATCTTTTGGGAATAAGCAGCAATAAGCAAACATTTGCTTCAAATGCGGAGGGAGATCATAGTAGCTTAGCCTTAGGGCCGGGAGAATCTTACCTTCATTCAGTGAATTCCAAATCTCACTATTCAACAATTCCTCCCATTCTTCATAGTTTGTTTTTGACCTCAACACCCTTCCAATTGTTATTAAAGCCAAAGGTAGTCTTCCACATTTATTCACGATACCTTCCCCATGCAATTTAAATGTTGGATGTGAATCGAAGTTCTGTTTACCCAAGGCATTTTGAGCAAGCAAACATATAGCTTCCTCATTTGACAAAATCTCTAAAGGGTAAGCTTGAGTCGAGTCTACAATGGTTGCAACCTTGTTCTTCCGTGTTGTGACAATAATTTTACTTCCAGGTGCCCCTACAGAAAAAGGACGTTGTAGGAGTTCCCACTGATTGATGTCTTCAATCCAGACATCGTCTAGAACAAGCAGGAGCCTTTTCTTGGAGAGTTTTTCTGAAAGAGCCACTTGAAGCTGATTTAGAGTTTTAAAATTCGTGTCTAGCCCACCCACATCTATAAAAATAGCCATGCTAATACTAAACACATCGAACTCATCAGAAACACAAACCCATGACTTGAGCTCAAAGTGATCCTTCACTTTCTTATCATTGTACAAAACTTGAGCAAGAGTGGTTTTGCCAATCCCACCCAGACCAACTATGGACACGACACTGAAGTTTCGACTACATGATTCAATTTCCAACAGCTTATCCAGCAATAGCTCTTTGTCCCCTTCCCGACCCACAACGCTGGGTATATCAACCAGTGAAGTTTCTTCCAACCTTTTGATTGTTGTATTTGTTCTTCCAACATTATCATTCAAACCCAAAAGATTTTTCTCCTCGACAAGATCATGCAATTTGGTTGTAATCTTGTCGAGCTTAGAACTCATCTTACGACCATATTTAAAATCATGAAATTTGTTTGGGATAATCTTCAATACCTTATTAGTGCTGGTGCTATTACTGGCAGAAGATCCTCCATTCATCTGGCGCCGTGCAGCTTCGGTGGTCAAGTCATCGAGTACATCGTCTATGTCGTAGGCTAAATGCTGGAGTTTGTTTAGCCATAACTGAACAGATTTCTCTCTTAAGTGCTTGTCCCCGGCATCAACGAGGGCAGCTTGGATCTGGGCCAATTTGTGGTTCCATTTGTAGAGCTCAGAATAGATTCCTGCAGATTGAGCAAGCCTCTTCAAGTCACCAGAGGCCAACTTCTCAAACAAGACAGTGATGAATGCGCCAAGAAACAGTTCACCAACAACCATCGTAAACAGGAAAGATTTTATGTTTGTGTTTTGTTTGGTTTTGATTTCTGATCTAGAATGTTTGTAAGGAAATTAATTTGGCTGATGAAGTAGGAAATTAAGGGGTTATTGCATTGACTTTGTGTAGATCAGATCAAAGGAGACTTTTGATTATAATGGACAAGGCCTCATGTACATAGCTGTCTTATTCCTTTAAAATTATTATTATAATACCTGATGGATTTAATCAATCTTTTATGTTAGTAAGACTGTAAGAGTTAGCTGTCCACATATGCAGATATCAAAAATATTTTTAATAACCGTCACCTTCTACAATGCTATTTTGTTAGCCACCTCCACGTTGAGAGTTTATTTGATAAAATACTTTCTTTTTCTTCTTCTTACTACACTTTTCTGTTAGTTTCAAAAATATTTGTAGTAGCTTCTGTTACAATTAGTGCAATGCTACAAACAAATGAGATAATTTTATCTTCTGTTATAAAAAAAAAAGTTTTTTTTTTTCTTACAACTCGTTGAAAAAGAAAAGGGATACTAGAATTAAAGATCATTTGGTTATGTTTTTCTAGTTTTTTTTAAACTTTAAAATGACTTTGGTCACTATAATTAACATGTTAGAGTTGGATAATTTCAACCAGCTAACTTGCAAATCCAAACCCGTCAACCTGAACCTGCTCCTTGCTGATTAACATCTGTATGATTAACATTGATTTAGAACGAGTGGATCATATGATATTTCAACTCAATTGTAACACCACATTTCCAAAAAGGTAAATTAATTAATAAATTAAATATTTATTTCATTTAAAAACAACTGTTATAATTTAAGTATATTAAGATTTATTGAATACGGAAAATAAAGGTATTATATAGTTGGAACTGTAGTGGCTAAGGGATAAAATACACTTAAAAATTAGAAGATACGTGGAGCCTTCAACTCGTGGCTAAGGTGAGTACGATTACCATATGTGTGTATTTTCGTTATGGCCACAAGGAAATGATTTGGTTATATCGTTCCTTGTGGTGGATGATGAAAGATGCATTTTTGCATTCTTATGATATGATATGTGAATGAATGATATAAGAATGAATGAATGAATGGCTTCAAAAGGTTGGAAATGCACGTCCAAACCTTTGAAGATTAATGGATGATGGTTATGGATCCATAGCTAATGATTTAATGGAACGAAAGTATATATATATATATATATATATGATTGTTGTCTCACTAAACATAATAGCTTACCGTTTAATTGTTTCCTCTTATATAGGAGGTCCAAGTTTGAGGGGAACGAAAGGTGATTATTGAAGATTGGCAGGGATGTGAAGTAATTAAGGTAGTTTTAGTTATGGTATTGATTTTGAAGGTTTAGTTGTCCCAAGAACATGTGTTCTTCATATTTTGCCCAATTTGTCGCTAAACGGGTCGTTTGGATAATACAGTCGTATAAGGTCAAATTGTGTTGAGTTGTGTTTCAAACTTGCCAAATAATTTCTGCAAGTTCTTGGATGTGTAGTATGTGGTCGTATGAATGGAAAAAAAATGTAATTGACATGTATCTAGTGTGCCAAATGGGCCATTGACCCGTTTGGTCGTTTTATAATAACGGAAGTTATGTCGTTTGGGTCGCTATTGGTTGAAATGTTATAGTCATGGTAGAATACTAGAATGTGGCTAGAAGCTTTTATTAGCATTTGATAAGTGTTTAGAAAGCTTTGGTACAGGGTATTTGTGAGTAAAAGAACAGACAGACATGGAGTTTGTTTAGTCATAACTGAACAGCCATGAGTGTTATGTGCTTTCGGCCTGCAACAGCAAGCACGACTTGGATCTGGGACAAGGTGTCTTTCCATTTCTCCAGCTCGGAATCGATTCCTGCAGATCGTGCCATCCTGATCAAG
>JAOEHQ010042761.1:0-12141 GCA_025447715.1 Asclepias incarnata | reverse complement strand
TTTGGGCAACCATGTACAAAATTTAAAAGTTTATGGGTGATACGTATCAATAAAAATGTAAAATGGGCAACCGTGTATAAAGGGAAAAGTACGTAGGTAATCCCGTGACTTAACCCTAATAATAATTAGTTTTTTCTGTAAAGAAAATAAAATTTAAACATGCTTCATTAAAATTATTTGATCTCTCAATTGATAACCAAATAATGAGAGACATATTTCATAAAAATATTAGTCAAAATCTAATATTACTTTGATATTAGTAATGACATATCACCCTAATCTAAAATCATGATGATGAAACATAAATCGATTCGTTTTAAACAATCACGTTTAATTAGTTTAGTAGATAGATAAATAAACAATAATAAGTAATATTAAATTATAAGTTAAAACATATATTATTATTATTATTATTATTGATTAGTTTAGCATGTCCTGTAGATTAGAATAAATAAGTTTTATTTATATTTATTATTTATTATAATAGTAGTATGTTGCTATTTATGTTTTTATATGAGATAAATGTTCTGTTATATTTGATTTATTATTATACATGCTACTATAGAAGCAGACAGAATATTTGATTGGTTAGACTTTTATATATTTGATAGATGTTAATTCTTTTAAACATTACGTATCTTTTTTTAAATAATTAATATTTACTTTTGGGTTGTGAGATTAAAAATAAATTGTTAAATTGTTAAATTGTAGACTTATTATATTTTTATTAATATCAAAAATAATATTGGCGATGAAAATAGATAGTTATGGTAACAATGAATGTAATAGAATTTATAATATAAGAGTTTTAATTATATTAGGTATCTATATCTATATATTAATTAATTAAAGGTTTTAATTATTTATGGTATCTAAAAATAGGATTATTGAGAATATATATATATATATAAACACGTGTCGATTAAATATTACGTCACTTGTCTATTAAATAATTCCTTAATATTGTTTTATTATATTGGTAATATAATATGTTTAAATAATGGTACAAATTAATGAATGACCCTAGCCCAAAACAAATAAATGATCCCATCAGAAACCTAAAAAAAAAAAACTTAAACCAGTTGTTGTTTGCCTTGTTGACTTGTTATTTTGTTGTTGGTTATCAGTTATCACTAGTTGTTGTGTCATTGCTTGTAACTATTTAATTTGTTGTCGTTTTTGTTGGTGAAGTAAGGGTTTTTGAGCTAATTTTTTGTAACTACTAAATAATGGTCCAATGTTAATAAATGACCCTAGCCCAAAACAAATAAATGAACCCGTCAGACCAAAACCTAGAAAATATTCTCAACCAGTTGTTGTTTGCCTTGTTGACTTATTATTTTGTTGCTAGTATGTCGCTAGTTATTGTGCCATTGCTTATAACTATTTAATTTGTTGTTGTTTCGTTGGTGAAGTAACCATTTTTGAACTAATTATTTTCTTGCCCCCTCTAACAAAATTTCCTGGATCCGTTGCTGCATGTTAGGGATACTAGACTTTGTACACACGCAATGCACGATAACGAATGTTTTTTACAGTTAAAGGATTGGAGATGACGGCGGCTGGCTTCACCGACCGCTACCTTTGTATAGTGGTACGTGATGTTGTGTGATAGAATAAGATAGATAATGACTTTCTAATTGTATTACTTGATTTTTATTTTAGTTTCAAATTATTTACATTTATTATTATGTTGACTTTGAATTCAATTTGGAAAATGATAAATCTTCCTAAAAATTCTCCTAAAATCACAAGATGATGCCATGTGGATTCCACTAAATCTCTTTCATAATCTTATCCATTAATTTTTTTTCACATGTCATCATCTTGTGGTTAGGAGGATTTGTAGGTCATTCTTCTAGGAGGATTTATCATTTCCCATTTGATTTAATTAATTTTAATGAAATTTGATAATTTAACTTCTAGGAGATTTTATCATTTATTCATTTCCTATTTGATTCTTCTTGTAGTAATTTAATGAAAATGATAAATCCTCCTAAAAAAATAACCTAAAAATCCTTCTAACCACAAGATGATGAAATGTAGAAAAATCAAAGAATAAAATTAGGAAAGAGATTTAGTGGAATCCACATGTAATCATCTTGTGGTTTTAAGAGGATTTTTAGGCTAATATTTAGTAGAAATTATCATTTCTTTTTTCCTAAACAATCAAAAAATACATTTAATGCTTATAATTCATTTTAGTAATTATAATTTTTATATGAATCATAAATACATATTTTTATATTTTAAGAAAGTTTAATTTTATTAAATGCATTATAACCGGCGCCAAGGGGCACTAATTAGCAAAACCCATATATCATTGTTGAATCTCTCAAAAATTTGATATGTGAATTGTCTAATTTACCCCTTACCCACTACAGTAATTTATTTGTTTTCTTTTTATTGAACATAAACCTATTTCTTTGTTTATAACATATTTAATTACACTTTTAATCAATTTCTAATTTAAAATACATACAAAATAGCATTAGCTAATTATAACTTAACTTTTTATGAAAATATTGATTTATTAAATAATATAAAATAATTGAAGCTTAGTCATTTGAATATATTACATGAAAAAACAGGTGACACATTACGATCTCTCTGACTTTTTTACACCAACCTTAACCACCAAAAACTCAGATATCGTTCAAAATTATGATATTGTATAAATTAGTTGTCTTACCGCATCCCAGGTGAGGTATCAGAAAAAAAAATCCATGATGGGGAAAATTAAAAAATCTATAAGAAAAGTATAAAAATCCATGGAAAAATTTTAAAATTCATGATAAAATTTAAATTTCGAGGGGGGACATTGGCCCCTCTTGCCTCCCCTTTGGTACCGCCCCTACCGCATCGCACAAGTAATATGCTAGTGCTAGTACATTATAAAGTAGTATAGATGTAGATAAAGTAGTCGAGCAATTTGAGTATGAGTCAAACTTAAACAAAAACTTATACTCGATTAGTTATACAAGTGAAGTTTGTTGCCATTGGGGTCTTGGTCCAGCGGTCAGGGTGTTTTCTCTTAAGGGGTTTCATCCTGAGGGGCGAGAGTTCAAATCTTGTCAAAGATATTTAGGGAGGGGGCCTTTGTAACGCTATACCCATCAAAGACATGAGAAAACAAACCCTTTAGGGCGTTATCAGGATTCGAAATCGGGGTGGACACACCAATTTTAAGAGGTGTTGCCAGTTTTTCTGCCGTTTTAAAAAAAAAAATGTGAAGCTTGTCAAAATAATACCGACTCAACTTGTTTGAATGTTCCTTTTCTAATCAAGTCCGACAAACTATTCGAGCATCACTGAGTATTAGTCATTCACTCTTTTGTTTGAAAGATTGGATTAACTTACCTAAGTTGGTTGCATCATTTGATAATAAAATGAGGTTAAATAGGATGTGTTTAGTTAAATAAATATAATTTCATTTCTAATTTCCAGATAATAAAAAGGATTTTTTTTAAATAAAAAAAAAACAATAGAAAATCTGTAAACACGTTTAGTCTGTTATATTTTCGAGTTTGAAAAGTACAGGGAATTTTTTATGTATGGAATAGAAAGAAGTCAAAGAATTTAAAAACTATAAAATTCGTTTCGAAAGTGTAGCTAGTAGAGTGAGTTTATGTTTTCAAAAATAAAAAAATTTTCTTCAAAAACAGCCTTAGTTTCAATAACTAAACAAGCACGTATACTTTTACATGTTTGCAGTGTTGTTGTTGTTGTTTTTACCTTTTATATTTCGTGTTTTAAGAGAGTAGACGTTTGTGATCATATGAATCATATCAAAAAATAAAATAAAAATGACACATCAGAACCACATTAAAAACCACGTGGAATCGTACTCGCATCTAACAATATATTAAAACAGGATTGAGACATTATTTGATCGACAAGAGATGCTTTATTTGATCGACAAGTGACGTTTTATTTGAACGACACATGTCCTTTATAATATGTTACAATTTATTATTTATAATATGTACTTACAAGTTCATTTCGAGTGGTCAATGGATAATCCATGAATGACAAATCATCCACATTCGTGTCTTACTTCATCCATATCCATTAAAAGGTGGATCAGATGAAACGGATATCCATTGGATCAAGTATCCATTGCCATCTCTAGTTAAAATGTATTTTTTGTTAAAGAAAACGTTTAGGTTTTGATATTCAATGGATATTCGTTAACCATTTCATTTAATGGATATGATTATTGATGATAAATTTGAGTTCAAATGGATATGGATGTAGATATGGATATGATCATATCCGATCAAATAGACATCCCTATATATATACACACATGACACACATAAGGTTCACAACATAACAAATACCACTCCAAAACTACGACTTCAAAAACGATGTTGAAGATGGTGTTGGTGTGATGTTTACACTGAAAACCAACGTGGTATTTTCTACCACGGTGTAGAATATGCCATACCGTGCACCCTAATAAAAAAACACAAATTAAAAAGTGATTGTTTCTAATGATTTTGAAGGTGGTATGCTCGATTAAATTCCTAATTGCAAAGTCATACTTCAGTGGACAAAATTGGTGGTGTTGGCTACACACTAGTTGTGTACAGCAAAAATAATGAAGTTTTTAAAAATATTTAATTTTGACCTTTTATTCTTTTAATTTTCTATTTTTCTTAACTATATATGAAACACCCCATCTTCAGTTCTTCACCTTTCTTCTTTAAATGTGAGGTCCTGTCACACACAATGAATTATCAAAGAGGACTTATTTTCCAGGTCACATGACAGTCGAAAGATGCATCAGGTCTATGATTTTAAAGTTCCATTTTATTGCCGATAGCATGCTGGTAGTTCCAATTATCACTGCTCATAAAGAAATCAAGTGGAAAGCTATCACCTGTCAAATTTGAAGCATCTAACAAGAGTCAAGATATATCAAATATTTACAATGTTTGCTACAAATTATAACAAATTTCAAGCATCGCCCTCACAGTTGACCAAACAAATTTCATGATCACCTAAAACACCAAAAATCATTCACTCGGGAACATAAAAATCGAATGTCACATCTGTCGAGCCAGAAGTTGCTCCATTGTCCTTGTATTCCATATTCATAATCGTTCCCTCCCCATCTTCTTCTTGATATTCCGCTTTCACACGTCTCACAGGCACTGTGACCGAGTAGATAGTCCCAAGGGCAGGATCAGTGGAGACACTAAGCTGGACTTTATCTTGAGATTCAATCACCACAAAATCTGAAAGGGCATTGACGACATTGCTGACTATCTTCTGTTTTGCCTCTTCGCTCACTGCACACCGGTCAGAAAACAGAATCATTTTCAACCGTTGTTTGGCCACGTTTGCGTTTGAGTTCTTTATCAATGATGGTGATGGGAAGATGATCTTCCAAGCTAAACTCAAACGCTCAAAGAAATTCATGTTTATGGCATTCAACAGGAAGCTTTCTGCATCCTGGTTAAAGGAGCTTGTGGACATTTCATAGTCACTGATGATCCCAAGTGGTCGTTTAACATGGCATCGTGTGCTGTGCATGTGTGCTATTGAAGTTGACCATTTAGGCATACTTCTAGAAAGACTCAATCCCCCATTCAGGAAATTAATGGAATCAGCCTGTAGTCAAAAAAGATGGATGATTGAGAAATAAACATAAATATGTACTAAAATGAACTGAAAGAGATGCATTATTTAGGCATATGGATGTGTCATAAAAATGTTGAAATACACGTGTTAAAGGCTTATTCTTTATCACATCCGCTAGCTAAAGTTAAACGGTAAAGAAAGACTCTGCGAGCTCTGTTCATAAGTAACTACGAGAACTGAATATACAATGTACATCACATATATAATGAAACATAAGAATCCACAGGCTAGATCTGTCTCAAAATCAAAGTGACTTTGTGCAGAGGAAGTAGTCTACCAATGGTACGGTACATGGTATTTGCGTATTGATCAAAATATCTAAAAATGCTCCTTAATGACTACCAAATAAGAGAATCTTATGGACCCAAATCAATACCACCAATATTACAGAAGTGTTACTAATGGGACAAAGTGAACATTTTAGACCCAAATTCTGCCAAAAAGAAATGCTGCTTTTGCGGGCATACAGGTATAAAACTGAAAAATAAAAATTGTTAGTATGTGCAAATAATCATTTTAAAATGAAATTCTACGAAAATGAAAATGACGCTTTCGGGATGCTGCTGAGAAAGGAGTCAGTAATTACGAGATAAATATGGCTCTACTGGAACCAAAATGGCGTGTAAAACCTCAAATTCGACCAGACTATGATTACTAAATTAACGAATCAGTCTGCTTTGGTTTTAGTCTTTCATAACAAAGAAGTCCAATCCAGCTAGGAAAACAAAAGATTTAACAATTAACATACTGGTTACTGGTTAGGTCCAGACTATATTTTAACTAAATTAAACGAATCAGTCTGCTCTGGGTTTAGTCTTTCATAAAAAAGAAGTCCAATCCAGCTAGGAAAACAAAAGATTTAACAGACTGGTTACTGGTTAGGTCCAGTTTTTGATTTCGGTAATTCCCCGAAACCGAACTAAAACCAACAAATCAAAATGGAAAAAAATCATTATGAACCCAAAACAATACTATCAGTATTTCACGAGCGTCACTAATGGGCACAGATATCATTTAGATCAAAATTCTGCCAAAATGGACATGCTGCTTTTGGGGGCATAGAAGTGAAGAAATTGTTTTGTTACTCTATGTGCAAATAATCATTTCAGATTGAACTTCGGCAAAAACAAAAAATGCTGCTTTCGATGGGGCTTAAGAACTTGCTGCGGCATATGGAATTACGGAGTCAGGATATACGAAATAAAGATGGCTCCACTGGAACCAAAATGGCGTGTAAAACCTCAAACGACTAGACTAGAAATCTAGAATAATTAAATTACTCAAATGATTCAGTCAGGTCCGGGTTCAGAACAAAGAGATTCAATCCAGCTGAGAAGACAAAAGAAATCTGAACAAACCGGTTACTGTTTAGGTCCAGTTTGTGAATTGGGTACTCCTCAAACAAAACTAAACCGCCAACCCAGAGAGATGATATATTAGTATATATATCTGCTACCTTCATTTCAAACCTTGTATGTAACTAAATAACAATACTAGTCGATTTCGCAAAAGATATACAATGCTATTGTCAAAACTCGATTATTCTTAATAAAATCTAGTAAACACTAAGTAGCAGTAGTATTCAAAAATCCCCAAATCAAAACCCTAATTTTCACTTTACAATTCAATTTCATCAAAAATACTAAAAGTAACTATTAAATAAATAAACAAGGATCCGAAATATAAGGGCACATAATGTAAGTATAAATGATTGAAATATATACATACAGACCTTAGGTGGTGAAGTGATGCGGATGGGATTAGTAGGAGAAGGGCCTAATGCAGCTGAAACCCTAAAATCACCGGAAATCGCCATTAGAAAGATTTGGGGGTGTTTGGTTATAGGGTTTGTTGGCGAAATAAGATTTATTTAGATAATTTCAGGTCACTAGTGTATAACAGTGATGAAACTTTGACTACGTTTACTGTTACAGTTACTGGCAAATATTTAATCTGAGACGACGTCGTATTATCTCGCATAAGTTTTTTCCGTTATTTTGATTAATCCCTCAAGTATGTTTCTATTTCAAAGAGACCCTTCCACTTTCAAACATTTGATAAACAGATGCAAAGTATGGTTCTATCCTTATGCCTTGCAAGGCCGGGGGTCCTTTTCTATCTTTGATAGAACCTGGAAGCAGTCTTTTTACACCGTCGTGGTAGAGGTAAGACTGTCTACATCTCAACCTCCCCCATACACCGTCGAGGTATTGGGACCCAAAACTCGTGAAAGACGGCATTGGGTGTTACTTACTTAAACTTACTACACGGTATTCTTTGGTTTAATGACAATAAAATTAAAATATAATAAGTTGTAAATAAAATAAAAATATTTATCTATTATTAAGAATTAAAATAGATTTAAAATATAATAATTTTGGTCAATTATTCTTAAAATATATTTAAGAATTAAATTATAATAAGTTGTAAATCAAATAAAAATTATTTATTAAGGTTAAATTGATTATTAATATGATTTTTTAAAAAATTGAAAAGTTCGATCTAATGTTTAAAAAAAGCCTCTATTATGTGTTAAATTGGAAATAATAATTTAAATTTTTCGCATATTGAAAATGTAAATAATACTATATAAAAAAAGTTATAAACTCTTTACAAGAGTTTATAAATAAATGTTTAATCGTTATTCTTTTGATTTCAAAGATCATCTTTATTTTATAAAACTCTTTTAAATTAACTAAAAGGGTATTTGCATAATGCGGCGGCAGTGACGACGGCGGTGTGGTGATAGCGGCGACTGGTGGTGCTGGCGGCGACTGGTGGTGGTGGTGACGGCGGCGAGTGATGTTGGTAATTAATGTAAAAGTGGTTGATATAAAGGGGTTAGTGAATATATTTTAAAAAAGAAGGGACTGATGGTGTAATTTAATCATTAAAGATAGTTTGAAAAAATCGCATATCCTAAAATTGTGATTTTCAACAAGGAAGGTGTAATCATTATATAGTAGTATAGATAAATCAAAAAACATGATCTTTAATTTAAACTTTCCTTTTATCATTAAATAGTTTTAACTTAATAATTCTATTTATGGAAACTATTTAATATGATCACTTTCATACAAACCTTAGATTTTCAAACCCTAACTAAAAGATGGTAAAGGTCTTATTCAAAACCCTAAATTGATTCAAAAAATTTTATTAACTCAAAATCTTGTCAAAATTTGAATAAATTACTCATACACATGCCATATTACCATTTGATGTATATGGTTTTGTGTTGTTGGATTGTTAGCATTTTGTTTTGCTAATGATGTGTTGATTGTATGTTTAGTTGCCTATAAACTCACTAAGTGTTTTGCTTACTTTTAAGTGATGTCATGTGTAGGTTCAAGTGGGTTGGATATAAGATTGACCGAGGGACGAAATAGGGCGTCATGAAGGGTTGATCGTGGATTAGCACTTGTTGTAGTGTTCCCTTTTGAATTACCGTTGTTACTTAACTTGTTGCAAAACGCCCATTTTCGTTCTAAAACTTATATTGTCGTTTTGGATGGTTTAGGATAATATGATAGTTGAATTTTGGTCGTGTCAAATAGGTTTGGGAAATATCATTTCAGGTCTCATGTGAGATAAAAATTCAAGCTTTTCAAGCTTATATGTCATGTTTTGTCGAAACGGGGAAGGTTGACCCGTTTACGTATAAAGTATGTGAACCCGAGCCAAACCAATAATTTGAGAATATAAACATGTTTAGAAGCTGATTTGTAAGTTATAAAAGGGTTTTGGGTCAATTTAGAAGGTTTGGAAAGAGTTTGGGTTGATTACCCATTTGTGTGTAAGTTTTGCAAAACATATCAAAAATGACTCTTAGCCTACTTTGTGGGCTCATAAGTAGAAAATCATTGGGCTTTTAGTGAAAACCATATATTGGGTTGAAAAGCAGACCCAACTACCTTCGTAACGGTATAAGATATGTATAGGTTTATCGAGTTTAAAGTGGTTTACACACATTCGTCAAAACAGGACGTAACATTCTGCTAGTATGCAGCCAGACCCTTCAGGTGCGACGCACTGGGGATTGGTGTTGCAACACATGCAATTGCAAAAAACTTAATTTTTAAGGCCTGGTGCAATGCACATCCATTTGGTGCGACACACTTGATGTATAAACTTGATTTTTTTGAGTCTTTTAAGGTCTTTTGAGACTTAAATGAGTCACGGGTCGAGTATATACTTATTGAGAAAATAAATGAGAACTATAATATATGATTTTATGTGTTGTGATGTTATCGGTCAAATGTTGCGAAATCAAAATTATTAAATGGAGGTCTTTCTAAAAACTAATATATATATATATATATATATATGTTTTGGGAAAAAATTACTCAAAGATAATCAACTTAGAAGATTAAGATAATTAAGTGACCAAACTTTCGTTCGTGATGTCTAGTGGTTTATGATCTTGAAAATAAAAGACTCTGAAGACTAAGAACTTTGCTAAAATGTAATAAATGAATATAAATGCAATACTTAGACTAAATAATATTGTAAAATCAAGATAGTTGTTATATTAATCAAGATAACGACTCGTAAAACTGTTTAAATAAAGTAAAGTAAATGCGATTGACACAGCGATATGTTGACGAGGAAAAACCCTTGATCCTTTACAGGTTTGTCGGCATAAAAACCCCGGGAGGAAACAATCGTTTCTGCCTTTGTTTTATTAAAATGAGAACTTAAAGATACACGCTAAAGAGCGCCTTTGATAGATTGCTAAGTGTGTGAGAATAAGAACAATGTTGCTAGAACAGAGAAAATAAGAGAATAAAGTGTATGTGAGTGTACGTTGTCTGCCTATAATCGATCATTTGCCTCATTATTTATAGACTAAGCGTATAACTATACTCCCGAAATATCTGGGATCTTCCGGGTCTTCATCATGCACGTTGTAGACTTGGCTTTGTGAACGTTGAGTCCCTTTATACCGGTGTTGAATTCTTCCTTAGTTCCATTTACTTAGGTTGAACTGGTAAATGATCGTTGTGACTTATTTTCCCATGTGTAGAATATTGCTTGACTTAACTATTGGAGCACGAGTAAGTCTTATTCAATATCCTGTAAAATAATAGAGAATATACTTTGCAACCATTAATGGTTACTGAAGCGATTATATCTTGATATATTTCAAGATCCTGCAAAGACTTAGTATCACAATCACTGTTAGTTCAAGATATATGCAAATATTCATGTAAATAAAGGAAGAATATTAGAGGACCAATATCTTGAAGAAAACCTTCTGAAAAATAGTATCTGTTAGTACAGATCTTGAGGTTGTGTCTGTTCATAGTCACAAATTAAAGACACCAATAAGTCAATATCTTGAGAGCAGAAATTCCACCCCAAACAATATAGGTGTAACGGTATTATGGGCTAAACAATGCTTGTGCTAATTTGTGGCAAAAATGTTGATAACTGACAACCCAAACCGTAATGTGGAAGGCATACTTGAGTCACCCAACGATTGTGGCTATGGGGTTGCCCGGGCATGAATCCAAGGCCTTGTGTTATTTGTCGCAAAAAATGCCCCCGCCCATTACTAATTGAGTTACACATCATTCGCATGATTATGCTAATTTGCATTCATTGAACTTAAGTGTTTCTTCTTACAAATGGAGTTAAAGCCTTAAAGTCTAAAATTAGCTTTATTTCTGTCTCTAATATCCATAAAAGAAAAAAATTAATTCCTCTATTATTAACTAACAACTAACAACCGTTGAATGAGTTTTAAGACTTACTTTATAGCCCTTGGATCATTTGATAATGCTATAATTAATTTAATTTTTAATTCAAAATTAAGTATGTACAAATTAGGTTTAACTAGAAATCTACCCTCGTGATGCGCAACGGTAGATGGTTTTTAAAATATTTAAATTCAAATATTAGTCAAAATTTTAATTTTAAAAATAAATTTTAATTTTTTTGTTATCGGCTAAGAATGACGATAACCAGTTTTGCCTATCACCGGCATAAGACTATGATTAATGGTGGTGGTGTAATATAGAGAGTTACTGGTGGTGTTCAAAAAAATAGTTTATTTATTTTTGTTAATAATTTAGTTTATTGTATGTATAAATAAATAGTTATTGGATTAAATTGTTTCTATAAATAAAAAAGTTTTTAAAAAAATTCAAAAATTAAGACACATAACTCCTACTTTATAAGATACTAGACTTAATACCCGTACGATGTACGGATTATCTAAATGTTGTCAGTTTTTAATTAGTTACGTGAATTTCGTTGTAGCAAATTAAGTATAAATTTGTAATTATTACTTATCTTTGTAATTCATGGTTCATATAAATGTTCATTAAATCCGTTATGATCTCAGTGTTCTAAAATAGTTATATCTCAGAGTTTTAAAATTAATTATATCTATACTATCTTATAAAGCATTTATATAGTGTCTTAAATTTTAAAATTTTTAAACATTACCATTTTTAACTTATTATTTAATGTTTATGTTATATTATATAT
>JAOEHQ010042750.1:0-12142 GCA_025447715.1 Asclepias incarnata | reverse complement strand
TAGACATACAAGCCAGACAGTCAACGTCAGTCGTCACACATGTAACAATTTCAAGTGATAATCAAACAAGTATCAACGAGAAGCCACATGGATATCCAAGGGTAACGTATAGGCCACAAAAGGTTAACGTATATTTTCCTGTATCTTTTCAGGTGATGACACTTGAGGATGTAGAACTCACTGACTAGACGTATGGATGCTTTTGGATTGGAGACCAAGGCTTAGACTTTCAATGTAATTCAGGCACGATGCCCATGACTTACCTTACTTTGCCCTTGTATGGGTTTATTTTATGTAATTGACTATTTGTTTAACTTGATGGTTCGACCGGCTTTTAATATGATTGCATATTCAGACTGTCTCTATGTAACATTCCATGTGTTTCGACTTTTCAGTTGCATCTCAAGTTTCCGTCATAGTTGGAGTGTGACAAGCTAAGAACCCAACTCGAAAAAAAAAATGGAACCCGTAATCATGAAATCATCAACTGGATAACCAAATACCTACTCAATAATGCATATCCTATCACAAATTTCGGATAGGTCTTTGACTAAACATAACCTAATATTCCAACCTGAACTTTTAATATTGATGCGTCATATAGATTGCATATTCAGAGATACGAAGTAATTAAAGAGGAATATAATCCTGGATATATAATAAAGATTGCTTTTTAGAGACATTTTGTTGAAGAATATTTTCACCTTTTGCTTTGAATCTCATGCCTCAAGGATATATACACTCCAGACAAAATTCATAAAATGGTGCAGTGGGAATGTTTGCTATCAAGATCGGTTGTGATCAGATATGATGGATATATGTATAACAAAAATCTCTTTAAAAATATATATAATCTATACTCTTTATAAGAATGGGGACAATTTGGTAAAGTGTAGAATAGAATACTCTTTTATAAAAATATATATTTTTACCTAGCACTCTTTAAAATATTTTCACCTACACTATCCCTTAACATTAATTACCTACACTATTCGCCGCCGCCGCCGTCACCACTAGTTGCCACCAGCACTACCCGTCATCGTCACCACAGCGCCGCCACTACCACAACGCCGTCTCCACCGTCGCATTCCGCGGATACCCTTCTAATATACATATAATATATAACCTTATGAGGCTTGAGGTAACTGTTCATACTTTTTTTTGTTATCTTTAGTGATGTCATACATGTACTTTGTCGTAGATGCCTTTTACCACCCATTCTTCATTTTACATAATTCTTACCTATGAATAAGTGACAACCACTAGAATGTTGTCAGTGAATGTAATGAAATAACGAGTGATTTGTCATCACTCACTAGTCAATCTTTTGTTGTCTTGTTTGATAAGTTGATAATGCTCAATTCATATTAGCGGGGCAAGTCATTTTCTTCAAGTGCTTCTTCAAATCACTTGAACCTTTACCCGTGTATAAAAAAGACGATCAACATTGTGTTTGCTAAACAATATACAACGAGTTGTATTATAATTACATTTTACTTAGTGTGATTTTATCCCAAGATACACCCTTTAACTTTATCTTTCAAAAAAATGCAATGGCAAACGCTAAGCTTAAATAAATTTTAGATTTTAATTTAACAAAAAACATTTAAAATTATTAATTATGTTAGTATTAAGTTATAATCTACATATCAATAATTTACATAAAGCTTTAATAGAACTTTTATCTTTAACTTATATTGTCGTCTATCTATCAAATACGTATCAAAATGTATTAATCAAGAATATCACTTCACATTAAAAACTTTAAGTTGTTATATCGTTTTTAATTTACACTATTCGAACATATATTAGATTAAATTAAATTAATAGAACTATAATTTAACATACATTTCAATGAATGTATAAATTAAATGGGAAATATACGTGATTACGCATAAACCATCAAAAACTTAATATAAATATTCTAACTTACTCATGTATATTTGAGATTAATATCTAGTTTATTATTTTACAAATATATATGACCAGAATTTAAAGCTTCCTTCTTTTCTGGCTACCTATTTTTACTTTCATGGTTTTGGTGAGGGGCTAATTGAAGCATTGTTGTTGCTAATCGAGAAAGAAAGGAATGGGGACAATTTGGTAGAGTGTAGAAGCCAAAACCTATACTTCCATAACATGTATGGACAAACTTTAATACAAGGCTTTGGTACTACACCCAAAATTTTTGGACTCAATCAGTAAATCCCATTCTCTTCGTAGTTAAATAAAGTGTAAGGTTGCATATAATCCAATGAAAATGAAAATTAGAAAAATATTAAAAACTAAGAGATAAATATATTTCTTCTCACTTCTTCCATTTTTAGTTTTTTTACCATGTTTTTTCCATTTTGTAATTTTTTTTAAATTTTTTATTTTTTATAATTAAAACCCTACAAAAAAAATTTTTTTTTTCCCCCGATGATGATACGGTACGGGTTTTACCCTTAAGGGTATTAATAAGGGCTGATGTGGTGCTAGGGCATAAGGGTTGATAGGTCATAGGGGTGATCCGTGATAAAGTGATCTACCGGACGGGCTCCGTCCTTAGCCGTCTTCGTTCCGTCCTTAGCCATACGGGCAACGCCATTTGAAAGGAAAAAAAAAAAATTTGGAATGAGTTTGTATTTAAAAAAAAATTAAAAATGAAAAAAAAAAAAAAAAATATGTGATTGAGATTTGTTTCTTAATTTTAACTTAATTATGACTTTCAAATAAACATTTAACATAGTCAAGTTTAAGGCGTCGTCAATTGTCCACTGTGATTAGTTAGAATATCTTTTAATGTTAATCAAGAAATAATTTTGATCAAAAAGATAACAAAGGCTTTCCAAGTTGAAAAACCAGGATTTCTTGAATCCATGAAAAAAGATTCAAAAATCAAACAAATTCATGGTACCAATATAACTCAGGAAGTTATAAAAAAAATATTAAAAATGAAAAAAAAAAATAAAAAATATGTGATTGAGATTTGTCTCTTAGTCTTAACTTAATTATGACTTACAAATAAACATTTAACATAGTCAAAGTGTAAGGAGTCGTCAATTGTCCACTGTGATTAATTTGAATGAGATGATGTTCTTAAAGTATTAATAGTGTGTATATAGTCAATGAAATTTTTGAAACGCGTGTAAGTAATTATTTTTTGTTGGGGAAGATAAATATGGGATTGTCACACATCTAAGCTTAGATGTGAAGCCTCTTTTATCATATTATTTTTTAATTAATAAAAAACATGGGGCTCAAATCTTTTATAATTTTGAAAACAAATATTAAAAAATTATTTTATGAGGGGTTCCACATCTAAGCTTAGATGTGGGACAACCTCATACTCTCCTATTTGTTTTACTAAATTACTTCTTTCTATATTTTTATTTTTATCAGGGCATCTGTTTGCTAAATAGTTTTCATTTCCACATATAAAACATTTACATTTTTTTGTTTGTGGTTTTCTAACGTATTTATTTTTATAACAAGGTTTATATTCTTTTCTGTATGTAGTACTTTTTCTTAGTTTTTTCTTTTTATCATTATGTCCATAGGCTTGTGGTGTATATATAGCTGTTTTACAAAATGCATAGGCGTTCTTTTTTATCTGTTCTTGTAATGCTATTTCTTTACATTTTTCTTCTAATATTTGATTCCATGATTCATGTATTGCTTTTTCCTAAATCTCCTGGTAATTTTATAAAATATTTATTACATAAATCATCATTAACTGTCTGTCTTGTTTGTGCTAGTAGTCTAATAAAATCCTGTGTATATTCATTTATATATTTCATATTTGCTATACTTAATTGTTCTAAGTTTCTAATAGCTGAATCTTGTAGTAAAGTGTTATTCTTTGCTGGGTCTACTCCTAATTTAAGTGTTCTAATTTGTGATGTAAAGTTAAATGGGTTATCTCCTATAGCTTTTAAATTATTTATTTCTTTCGGGCTTTTGGCTTTTTTACTCTGCCATATTCCTAATACTGTTGGGCCCAAGGTTGTTTCTAAATAAGCAAATATATCCATACCTTCTCTTTTATTAGTTTCCCACATTCTCACTACTGTTTGTTCCCATGCTAACACTTCATCTGCCCATAACTGTGGTTTTTGTTTTTCTATTAATAACATACTACGGCTATATATATTTCCTATTGGTAATCTATTACCTTTTCTTACTGTATTTGATTCTTCTGTATATGTTATAGAGGGTGTTGTCCAAGGTTCTCTACTCATATTTTCATGTGTTGTGTAAGATAGGCCTGGTATGGTCCATTCTGGTTTGGGTCTTTTATTTTGTGGTATCATTTGTGTATCTATGACAAAAGTTTGTTCTTGTTTATAAAAATCTGATATCATGACCTTGCCTTGTGAAATATCTATAACTAGTGGTAAATTAAAATATTCTTGTAATTTATTATAGCTTTGTTCATATGTTAATCCTAATTCTGTCATACATTCTATTAACATGTCATCTACTTGTTCTTGTATATCATATTCTGTAAATTTTCTATTTATTATTTGATCTATTGTTTTATTAGTTTCTTCTGTTTTAAAAATTGTTGTTGTCTCTTCCTCTTCTTCTAAATATTCTAAAAAGCTATAATCACGTTCTTCTTCTTCAAATTTATTAAATCCTATATCTAATATATTTTCATCTTCTTCCTCTATGTCATATATTGGTTCTGTATCATATTCTATAGTCATATAACTATATTCCGTTTCAGTATTCGTCTTTAGGTGTTTCTTTTGTAAAGTTTACAAACCTAAGACTCTGTGATCCATCTAATCCTTCATATATATAGCTTTGTTTGGGTACTAAAACTTCATTATCCTGTTCTTTTAATTCATTTAAATTCCATTCTAATCCTGCTAATTCTTCAGGATCTATTTTAACTGGGTCTATCATTTGTATTGATTTTGATGCTATTGTATTAACTATTCCTTCAATATTTACTTTATATTTCATTCTTGATCTGTTACTAGCTCTTCCTAATACTCCTATACTAATTACTAAATTATTTCCATCATAATTTTCATATCCTTTAGTTTGTAAAGCTATTTTTCAATTCTGTAAATCTTTAATATCTTTAAGAATATCTGGTGCACAATAAAATAATGTTGTATTTTGGCTAAGATCTACTTCCATTCCTGAAATTATTGCCTTTTTTAATTCTGTTTTCCAACTTTTATCTAATAATAATGCTAATAATTTTGTTCCTAGATTTTTTCTTCCTAAAGCTTTTATTCCTATAATTACTAGACCTATGTGTGAAAAATGTTTTCCTGATTGTTTTATTTTCTGTATAGTATCCGGGGAAAATAAATCTATTATTACTGTTCTATCAACTACTCTTAAGCTTTCTTCTCGAGTACTTCTAATTAATGATGTATTAAGCTGTAATCTTCCTATTTGATATAGTGTTCTTCCATTTAATATATCTAATTGATGTTGATTATATAAATTAATATTTCTGTTTAAATCTATTTCTTCTTCTAACTGTATAGTGTTTTGTGTACTGTCTAAATTTATATATATATATATATATATATATATATATATATATATGGCCTCCATAGCTAAGAGAGAAAAAAACAACTTCACAAAATGGTCTAAGCCAGTCCAGGCCATCTAACAGATAAAAACACAAAGATTCGTTCTCTCTCTCCCAACATGGGCGATGAAGCATGTGTAAAAGATTCGTTCAGCATGTGCGACTCTTCACCCAATGACAGCGGCGCCAACCATGAGAGACTGCCGGAGTTCGATTTCAACGGAGGAGAAGACCAACATAATTCCAAAAACAATGCCGGAGGAGACAAAGATCAAGACCAAAATCAAGCATGCGTAAAAGACTCGCCCAACATGGGTAACTCGTCACCCCATGACGGCGGCGCCAACCACGAGAGGCTGCCGGAGTTCGAAAACAACGGAGGAGAAGACCAACATATTACCAAAAACAAGGCTGGAGGAGACCAAGATCAAGACCATAATCTTTGTGGAGAAGAAGAGCAACTAGACCAAGGAGGCTTTGATAAGATTGGAGACGAGTCGAAGCAAGGTTGGAAGAAAGTTCAGAACCGGAGAAATACCCATAAAACAAATACAACAGGGGCCTCAAACAAGTCGTCTGAGTATGAGGTATGTTCATCGGCATCAAAAAATCCAAAAAAGAAACTCAGCCTGCTTGAAAGGATGTCAATGTCATTCTACATCACCAACTTTTCAAGCCAAGTATCTGCTAAAGATATCTGGAATAGATGTATGGAATGGGGTACGATTGTCGACATCTTTATTACAAATTGCTTAGCAAAAACGGGGAGGCGGTATGGGTTTGTGAGGTTTATTAAGGTTGACAACGCGGCCAAACTCCTGTCGAACCTGAAATCCATGTGGTTTGGGAACTATAGGGTATTTGCAGACATTGCTAGATATAGTAAGAATGTTAGACCGATCATCAAGCAGGCGCACAGAGAGGAGGAGGTGCATCAGGCTTCGTTTAATCCTAAAACTAAGAAGGTTGGAGAAAAATCGTTTCTGGAGGCTGCCAAAACACTTAGTGACAAGGCTGGCCATAAACCTGGTAATGCTTCTGACCCTATACTCTTGAAAAGAATTATTACCATTAAGTCTGTTGATTTGTATGACTCGGACACGAGCTCTCGTTCTTTATTGGCTAAGCTTGTGGATCCTGAAAATGTGCCAAATATTGCAACCTGGTTATCTGAGGAAGGATTCTTGGACGTCAAGATTTCTTATCTAGGGGCTCGATGGGTCCATTTGACATTCATGTCGTCGGATTCCAAAGACTCGTTTTTGGCCAATGAGTTATTGAAGTGCAGGTTTATAGCGTTCAAATCTCCTTGTAAATCGTTTGTGCCTGACGAACGAATGGTTTGGTTACAAATCTCGGGCCTCCCGCTAGGAGGATGGAACAAAGATGCGATCATTGAAATGGTAGGAAAGTGGGGAAAATGCATTATCTATGTCTTCGACTGGGAGGACTCATATTGTAAGGTCTGTGTTCTCACACAATCTGCTGAACATGTCTCCGAGTCAATGTCTATCAATATGGATGACAAACGATATAACATTTGGCTGAAAGAATTCTCTTGCTGGGAACCAAAAACTACTACTCTCTATTTTTATATCTCTTCATCTGATGATTCGTCTGTTGAGGAGAATATGCTTGAAAATGATGACTCAATTAAGGAAAATAGCATCAAAAGTGCCACCTTTGACTCTCAACTTTGTCGTGACAACTCTGTGGGAGAGGACTCTCGTGATGAAAGTGGTGATATTTTGCATGGAGGCTTTGCCTCTCCTGTTAATGTGCCTAACAGCACAAGTGAGGTTAACCATGCAAAACCAGAAGAGAACGTGCTGGAGGATATTTTTTCTCTTGATAGAATTATTGAACAAGAGGCCTTGGAGCGTTAGAGGGCAAATTCGCACCAGAGAAACTCGAACCGGGAACCTGTAACATCTGTGTCTAGTGGTGCGCCGGGTTTCATCAAGGGGGTATACTGGAATGCGGAGAAGGACAACAAACAATCTAATGAGACTCCGGATTCTAATTCTTTCAGCGAGAATTTGAATCACCCAGGCGGGAAAAGTTACTCTTTGCCACCTACGGGAGACAAATCTCTTGATGAGGTAAATATGGGTTTCCAGTTGAACGAAGAAGTGGAGGTAGAGGGTGGAAAAGTGATTGAGGGTCGTGAGTATGTCGGTTTACTATGAAGATTCTTTCTCTCAATGTGTGTAGTACAGGCTGTGACAAAAAACGTGGGAACATTAGGGCCATTCTCAATAGGCGGGGTATAAATTTTGTGTCTTTTCAAGAAACTTTCATGTCCTCTTCGGACGATTTTCGTGTCAAGTCCCTGTGGGGGAACTTTAACTTTGATTACGTGGAGTCACTTTCCAGGGGTCACTCTGGAGGTTTATTGTGCATCTGGGACCCAACAGCGTTTGTTAAGGAACAGGATTTCATCTTTGAGCGGTTTATTGTGATTCGTGGTAAATGGGTTTCTGCCGAAGTTGAATGCTACATGCTAAACGTCTATGCTCCTCAACAAGAGGCCGATAAGGTTGATTTATGGGAGAAGATTTATCGGTTCATGGATAATAATCCGGGCAAGTACTTCATCAGCGGAGACTTCAATTATGTTTTGAAACGAGACGAAAGGTTGGGTAATGCTTTCAATAGGACCAATGCCGCCAATTTTAAAAAATTCTTGGATGAAGCTAGTTTGATTGATATGCCGTTTGGTCGTCACAAGTTCACTAGAACTAGCATGGATGGAAAAAAAAGCAAGCCGGATTGATCGTATTTTGGTGAACCAATTGCTTTTGGATACGGTCAGTGACCTTCAGCTTGAAGCTCTCGACGACATAGTGTCGGACCATCGTCCTATGTTTATTTATCAGAAACGAAATGATTACGGCCCAAGCCCCTTTAAATTCTTCAATTCTTGGCTGCAAATTGATGGGTTTGATAGCATTGTTAAGGACAGTTGGAATCGAGTGGAGGGTGGCGATACCGTGTCTGCTTTTGTTTGCCTTAAAAACAAACTCAAAACACTAAAAGGGGACCTGAAATCTTGGCGAAAAGTTAGAGAGTCTACCAGGAATCGGGGGATTGTTACAAAGGAAATCGCGGCGTTAGACCTATTAATCAGTAATGGCGAAGATGATAGTCGAATTTTCCAGGAAAGAAGGAAGCTTTTCACTGATCTTAATGCGATGGACCTGCAACACAACCGTGATCTTAAACAAAAAGCCAAGATTAAATGGTGTATCGAAGGAGACGAAAACTCGAAATTCTTTCATGCTATGATCAATAAAAGGAGAAGAACGGGAGATATTAGAGGCATAAAATGTAATGGAATATGGGTAGAGGAGCCTCCAGATGTCAAAAGATGTCTTAGGGATCATTTTGCTAGCAATTTCTCGGCCTTTGATGGGCCTCCTTTTAGTGTCACTGCCAAGAACTTCAAAAAATTGGGAGATGATGAGGCGAAGAGCATTGAATCAGATTTTTCCATGGACGAAGTTAAACGCGCAGTTTGGAGCTGTGGGGGAGAAAAAGCACCGGGTCCGGACGGGTTCACTTTTGAATTCGTCAAATCTAATTGGGATATCGTCAAGTCGGATGTGTTTCGTATGATACAAGAATTTCAAAATACTAGCTGAATTCCAAAAGGTTGTAACTCATCGTTTATTACTTTGATTCCTAAGGTTAGTAACCCTACTACTGTTTCTGACTATCGTCCCATTAGCCTCATTGGTCTTCAATATAAAATTATCTCGAAATTACTTGCTAATAGATTGGCGAAAGTGATTGATCTTGTTGTAAGTCATGAGCAGACGGCTTTCATAAAAGGTAGGCAAATTCTTGATGGTCCTATGTTGTTGAACAAACTTATTGATTGGTACAAGCTGAAAAAGAAGAAGTTGATGCTGTTCAAAATCGATTTCGCCAAAGCCTATGACTCGCTCTCTTGGAACTACCTCTTTACAATTCTCAAGACTATGAACTTCGGAGCCAAATGGACGAGATGGATTATGGCTTGCTTATAATCGGCTAGATCATCTATTTTGGTGAATGGTAGCCCTACTGATGAGTTCCCTATTCAAAGGGGTCTCAGGCAAGGAGACCCGTTGGCACCTTTTCTTTTCATCATCGCCATGGAAGGGCTTCATGTGGCGCTTGACAACTTGGTCAAGGGTGGGCGTTTTAAATGTGCTAATATTAATAATACTCTAGTGTCTCATCTTTTTTATGCAGACGACGTGATGTTGGTGGGAGAATGGTCGAAGAACAACATGGAAGTGATCAATAATGCTTTCAGTTTTTTCTTCAAGATCTCGGGGCTTAAGATTAATTTCGACAAATCTTCGATCATTGGCATTGGTGTACAACATGGTGAGATTGATGAATTGGCAAGTGTTGTGGGGTGCAAGATCGAAAAACTTCCATTCAAGTATCTTGGGATTCCGATTGGGGGCAAAACGACTAGAGTGAGCACTTGGGAGCCGATTATAGCCAAGTTCCATAAAAGGCTATCGAAGTGGAAAGTAAATCTACTTTCGGTGGGAGGAAGATCTACCCTCATCACTGCGGTGCTTGCTTCCTTAGAGTATATACTTTCTTTCGATCTTTAAAATGCCAAGAAAGGTTAATAAATTGTTAGAGGCGATTAGAGCTTCTTTCTTTTGGGGCGGAACGAAAGAAAAAAGAAAGATTGCTTGGATCAAATGGGGGTCGGTGCTAGCTGAACACGAAAATGGGGGCCTCGGATTTGGATGTATGGAAGCTATGAATCATGCTCTTATATACAAATGGCGATGGAGGGCATTGAATAATCCGTCTAGCAATTGGGTTCGGGTTCTTAAAGCTATCCATGGGGACCAATGTTTCACTAATCTCAGCGCCAAGACTAATGGCAATTGGAATAATATCACTAAAGTAACCTTGGAGATACATAAAATTCCTTCTATAACTTCGGAGGTTATTTCTCGGAAAGTGGGCAACGGAAAGAACACTAAATTCTGGACGGATAATTGGTGTGGTGATCCTAATTTGGCTATGTCTTTTCCGCATTTATTTGCGCTAGAACTGGATAAAAATTGCTGACTATTAATGAGACGTTAGATTGGTGCGAAAGTCTTAACAAACCACGTTTTGCCCGTAATCGTTTGCAAGCCATGCTATTGGTTTGGTGGTGGAATATTTGGAAGGCTAGGAACAACATTGTCCACAACGACGCGAAAGAAGATAGTGAGTCCATTTTCCAGTCTATAGTCAGTCATACATTTTTGTGGATCGGGAGCCGTGATAGGAAATTCAAATTAGAGTGGGAAAGATGGCTCCAGGAACCGTTTGAAGCTGGCTAGGTTGGCACTAAGTTCTCGGTTGCTTTTCGTTTGTCTCCTGTTTCTTCTTTACTTTTTTGTCTTGGAGCTTGTTTGGGATTGCATCAAAAACATCAACGAAGTGAAAACCGGTGGCTCGGCCTTCGTTGATGAGGTTTTTTCTTGTGTCTTCTATGCTTTTGGCACAAGTTTTTTTCAACCTTTTTGCAATTTTAGCAGTTAAAGCTCTAAGAAGAGTCTAGGTATTGGTATTGTTGTATATCTAGGCTGTTGTAATTGTGATCGTGAACATTAGCTTTTTGCTGGTGTTTTTTGTTTATATATAGTAATATACTTCTTTGCCGTTCAAAAAAAAAAATGGTCTAAGCCATCTAAATTCATTATCAATTTAATTTTGGCCTTTTAAACTCAAAGTCAAATTATTCAAACTAAAAAAGTTAAACTTATTATCGTAATACTTTATGGTGTTAATTTTAATCATTGAAATAAAAGTCTACGCTAACATACTTTATTGTAGTAAGATTTTATGGTGTTAATTGTACCCAACACCTTTATTATTATTAATATACTTTCTATATTAGTCATAGTATATTCAAGTATTATTAAATTGAAAATGCGATTTTCAAAAACAAATTACTTGAAATAAACATAGTTGGTACAATTTTTCATTTGAATCCTACTACCATAAGGTAATTTGATGCATATTTGTCAAAATATATGATACATTTTTTTGTATATATTAAGTATTGAAGTTTATTTTTAAACCCGGTCAACAACCGGGTATTAAACTAGTTGTCATTGTTCACAAAGTTTCCTTAACTATTTTTTTACTTATTAGGAAACAAAAATATAATTTAATTATGTTAATAATTATACCAGTATCATATTATGTTTATAAATATACCAGTATCATAGTCTTTTATTACAAAAAGCATCGAGTCAAAAACTTAGGAAAAAACAAATTATCAAATATAATAAAGTCTTAATTAGTATATTTAGTATTTATTTATATTTATACTTTTAATAAGTTATCACAAAATGTCATGTACATCGACCAAATTCTACTGTTATTATAAACTATTTGATTTTTATTAGAGAGAGTTAAAACTAAAACAATCTTTTATATAAATAAAATAAAATTTTGATGACATCATTATTTTTAAATAAAATCTTAGTTGTCATCACTAGACTTTTTTTTAGTAATTATTATTTTTTATTTATTTGATTTATGACATCATTATTAATTAAAGTTTATTTAATTCTTTCATTAGGA
>JAOEHQ010042729.1:0-12142 GCA_025447715.1 Asclepias incarnata | reverse complement strand
ATTTCCGTAGCCATACATATCGGGGTTAAATGGAACGTAACCCCCCGGTGATGGAACGTTCATTTGGGACACGTACGCGATAAAAGCCGGATCGTTTGGATCGGTAACGTCGAACGGGGGGGTGGGCGGTCGTGGATAACCCCGGGGTTGGTTGTATGGATTGTTAGGATTCATTTTGTTGAAAAAGTTATAAAAACTTTTAAAAAGTTTTATATAATCTTGATAGAAAGAAAGAAAGATATAAAGATAGTGATAGAAAAAAAAATGAAAAATGAGAGAAGGGGTAAAAAGAGTTAAATAGAGTAGATGGTAAAATAAAAAAAAAAAGTTTTTTTTTCGTATACTAGCCGTTCAACGGCATTTAATTTTTGAAATATACACATTGAGGGCGGAACTTGAATGCCGGCTGACCAATTTTTGACCATTTATCGCCCCTCGGGGCAATGTTCACGGCGAAAAGGGGGCGAAAAGGGGCGGTGCCGGCCACCTTTCCGCCTCATACCCTTCAGTCTAAAGCGCAAAATAAGTTCGTTGTGAGACATGATTGACATGTCTAATAAATCAATTTAATTAGTTCATTGAATTACACATGTCAAATGCATTTTCTTTTTTCTCATATTTTTATTTCATTTAGACATATGTATTAGTCACAAATTTAGGTTAATAATTAGGAAATAGGTTATTTTAGGAGTTAAGGGGTTGATGTTGTAAATTAATTTCATTAAAGGTATTATAAGTATATCAAGTGGAGATTTTGAAATAATAAATAAAAAAGAAGGGTATTTTGGGTAGTTCAAAGTTACAATTTGAGAAAATTGGGAGGGGGGGTTGATGCTTTATATAATAGTATAGATATAAATGTGTGAGATATTTGATAGTAATAGATGATAATTTAAAAGCAATAACAAAAAGAATGAAAGAAAAAGTTAACTTCAAAGTCACTTTGGCATCAAAACCCACCGGCTTCACTAAATCAACAATCTCTCTTAAAATACAGATCCTTTTTACCTGTAACTTACACCATTGTAACCCTCTTTTCTTTCTCTTTAATTCAGTGTCTCACGAAAATTGTTGCTGCCTTTTTACCATTGTCGTAAACAACTTTGAATTACTAGAAAATGTGAATCATATATGATTAAATGCGAGATCATTTAATGCGAAACGTCAATCCACCATCATAGTTTCCAAAACAGATCACTATTACTATATACATAAGTTTCATGCACATGTTATTTCTCGATGTATGTAACATGTTTTTATTATCATTCCAAGTTTAATGATCGAGTTCATCTAAGCCACTAAATTAACGACATGGTTCACATCTATCTCCAAACTTTGGCGGTTACTTTGAAAAATTGGTCTACCGGTTCTTACTCTCAACCGCCGGAATGATGAGTTCACGTACTAACTCATTATACAAGTACTAACTTATTCATATACTCTAACAGTTAGCAATGATGGGTTGCCGAAACGACTACTTGTTTAATATGCGATATACATATATATATGCAGTGTTGTAAAACTCGGCTGACTCGACTGAGAACTCGGATTCAGACTCGGCTCCTTTATGAGTTGGATCCGGCTGGATCGAAGTAAAAATCGGTTAACATTCAGGACTCAGGTCAAATTTGGTCAAACTCGCCCGACTCGGTCAAAACTCGGCAGACTCGGTCAAAACTCGGTTGATTCGTTCATGACTCGGCTGACTCAAGTCAAAACTCGGGTCAACTTTGGTCAAATTTTTTGATTTAACTTTTTTTTTTAATAAAATCCTAGATTGGGTTAAGTTTATGTTTGTAATCAATGAAGTTTGAACTTTGAAGTATTATGTTAAAGTTTCTAAACACTTATGTTTTAAGTTTGAAGTTTATTACATATAATTTCAAAAATTATAATTTTTCAATATAAAAACCCGATCCGGGTACCTCCTGATTCCGATCCGAGTTTTCAAAAACTCATAACTCCACCCCTCGCTGATACGATCCCGAGCCACGAGTTCCCTAACCTTGTATGTATGTATGTATTATATATATACATAGTTCATCGAGTATTCGAAATATGTTCGTATACTAATTTGTTCGCAAAAGTGCGTCGGAATTTGAAAATGACATAAAGTTGATTGAAATCAGAAGAGGTAAATGAAACCGACATGAATAGTTGAGATTAGAAAAAAAAAATTGAAAATTGAAAATTTCCGATCTTAGAATGCAACTAGGCATATTTCTTTTGAACTAGCATCGCGCAAAGCAGCCGAATTAATTTTTTTTTGCTGTTGATGAGCAATGATTGTTTGTCATACCAGAAAAAGTTTATTTAATTTTATAGATAATTTTTGAAAAAGTTATAAAATATAAGTTATAATAAATTAAGTTGATAACTAAATAAAGTTATTATATAAATGAAAAAGACTAAATGTTTATGGAAAATATAAATTAATGTTTATGTGATAGAGTTAAATTAGTAATTTCATAGTTTAAAACTTAGAAATAAAAATTTATAAACTCCTTATAATATATACTAGCAATGTACCCGCGCGATGCGCGGTCTTGAATGATTTAAAAAAAAAAAAATCAATTATAGTATATATGAAATTCGTAAACTTCATTCAGTACATGCATCAAAAGGTGATGGTGGTCGGCAGCCGGTTTCGCCGACTACCGGTTCTAGATTGCATAACACACGGGTATATAAAAATTATGTTTGTTATTAATATTTAAAATTGATTATTTATATTATATATAAAAATAATATTTAGTTAATTAATATATAAATAATATAAATATAAATATTAAATGATATTTAGTTAATTGATACGGAGTATGACTTTATCAAATTTCAGTTTTAAAATAAAATCTTTCTCTATCTATATATAGATCAAGTGATCAACTAGTATGGTCATAATTACAAGTGTAACACACATATCAAATTTTCTTCGCCCAGATCGCTCCCAACCCACACAATCATCATTCCACAAATGTGATTCCCATTTTCCATTTCCAAATACCAAAATGAGCAACACTTAAATTATAATAAATAACAAATAAATAATCATAATCAATGGCAATCCACAGAACAAAAATCCCTGGCTTATTATCTAATGTCATAAAATCAAGAAATCTTGTAACCCCATTTCAAAATCCGGGTCTGGGTCATAAATACGGATATGGGTATTCTTCATCTTCATCAGCAGCAGCAGTAGCAAAAGAAGAAGATTATTATGAAAATTATAGGAAATCAATATATGGTGGAATTACACATAAAGCACTTCTGGTTGATGCTGTTGGTACTCTTGTTATTCCTTCTCAACCCATGGCTCAGGTATATAAATTTTATATATATACATATTTATTTTATATTTTTGGTTTTTGGGTGTGTGTATTTTTTTTAATTTTTTTTATTTATGGATATATTTTTTTTGTGGGTGTGTGTGTATAGATATATAGAGAGATAGGGAAGAAATATGGAGTGGAATACAGTGAAGAAGAGATATTGAATAGATATAGAAGAGCGTATGAGCAACCTTGGGGTAGATCTAGACTCAGGTAACTTCTTTGTTTTAGACTTTTTATATTATGTATATATCTATATCTATTATTCATAAATTTTGTTGGGTTGTTTTGTTGTTGTTTTTGAGCGTGTGATGATTGTGTGTGTGTATGTTTATGTGTTTTTGTAGCTAAGGATGATAATTGTCTTTGTGTGTGTGTGTGTGTGTATTAGGGATGAGAATCAAGTTAAAACTATGAGATGGTAATTTGCTTGATTTGTGTTAAAAATTAAGAATTCATGACGGTTCTTCGAGCAAATGTAGAATGGAATTAGTCGATTGGTAATCAATTTGTCCAATAAGTGTTTAAGAATTTATGGCTTGACATGATACTTAAAACATTTATTTTTGTATAATTTTTAGACATGTAATGATTCTTCTATATATGCTGGGGGATGTTACTAGTTTAGCTGGTTTGACGAAGACTCGAAATTATGCCTAAAATACTGACATTTGTTACCTATGATGGTGTGTGATTTACGGGAATCCTTGATTTCATGGTATTTATGTTTAAATTCGTTTAATAAGTTCGTTAAAATATTGAAATTTGGGGAACATCGAAGATGGGTGCCCCAATGATGGAAATTGAGTTTTATGGGATGGCCAAAGCGGTGTCCATCTTGTTCTGGTTGTAGGTCCTGCAATTTCACTAGATTAAAAAGTTACTGATATTTGAAGTTGGCACATTCTCACTTTCGATTCTTACAGTCTTTCTTGCTTTATGTTAATTAAATAAACAGATATGTAGATGATGGAAGACCTTTTTGGCAACATATAGTTAGTTCATCAACGGGCTGTTCTGACTCTCAATACTTTGAGGAGCTTTATAATTATTATACCACTGAAAAGGTCTGTTTCATCTTCTAGTCATTTTGTCATGTCCATGTTAATTATGTGTCTGATCCACATTTGGTTCATATTAAAAGGCATGGCATCTCTGTGATCCAAATGCTGAGAAGGTGTTCAAGGCTCTGAAAAAAGCAGGTGTAAAACTGGCAATCGTCTCAAATTTTGACACACGATTAAGACCTCTGCTGCGTGCTCTAAACTGTGATCACTGGTTTGACGCCTTAGCTGTTTCAGCTGAAGTAAGTGATTTATTTACATGACTTTTGTTGACTCTATATGAATTCATGTATTCATGATAGCCTGTGTTCTTTAGGTTGCAGCAGAGAAACCGAATCCAATGATATTTCTAAAAGCATGTGAGCTATTAGGAGTAGAGGCTGAGGATGCCGTCCATGTAGGCGATGATCGTAGGAACGATATATGGGGTGCCCGAGATGCTGGCTGTGATGCTTGGCTATGGGGAAGTGATGTTCATTCCTTCAAAGAGGTATGCCTCATTGCCTTGCCTTGTGTACCTATTTTAGATGTGAAAAGTTGATCGGGGCAGGCAGGCTGGGTAACGGGTCCAGATGGGTAATATTAGGTCAAGTTCAGGGTGGATTGACCCACAATCACCTTTCTGTCTGTTTTTTTTTATCAAAAATTTTACATACATTATTAAGACTTGATATATGATTACAAAAACTGTGTGGTTATGGTAATATTCCAAATCTTTTAATAATATGATTTAGAAGGTTGTATGCATAATAAAACAAATAAACCAGTTTGATCAATTGTTTCTTCCTTTAAATATTTTGATTTTACCCATTCAAGATAAAAGAGAACCCAAATTGACCCATTCATAACCAGATAAGTCCAAAATTTCGAGTGTAACTAACGATTCATGGTGTCAACTTTGGTCTTGTATTTTGTGTGCATATTATATAACAAATCTACTGATTATGTATTTAACTGTTTTTGTAGAAAGTAAAAAATTTCAATCCTTTTGATACGGTTTATATGTTATCGCAGATTGCTGAAAGGATAGGAGTTGAGGTCTGAATGAAACCACACCCTTTCAATTTGACGATATAACGTTTCAGCTGGAAAATAGGTTTTTTGGTATCGAAATACAATGGTGTATCATGTTGTTCTATGGTTATGGTACAATATTCCAATGATAGTTGATGAAATACGAAGGGTGTTGTATACCATAATCGTAAAATAATATGGTATTACTATTGTATTCGATATTTGTGTTTGGTCGTCACTTGTATATATTTGTACCTTTTGTTATATGCAAGGCGCCCTTGTGTATGCAGCTAGTTTTATGAGAATTCTAATAAGAGCTGTCTCAAAGCTCTAAAAACGGATTGTCTTGAATAATATTATGTTAATAGTTATAGTTATGATCAAGTATGTTTTGTTTAGTATATATTTGTCAGCAACTGAATTATAAAATCAAAGAAATCAACGAGTCGAATCAGAGAAAAAAGTAATGCTGTTTTTGATCTAACAAATCATCAATTTCGACACAGTAACAAAGTACCGAGTTCTGGTAAATGTTGTATGTTAGAAAATGAACCGATGCATCAATTATAGCTCTCAAGGTTGCTCCGTATGTGATAACCTTTTGTCCATGACTAGCAGTGCGTCATGATCCAAAAAGATGCAACAACACGAAAGTGGAGTAATCCTCTAGAGGCTTGAAGCGAGCCGATGTAAAGAGTCTGATGCTCTATCCGGGGAACTATCTTGTGTCTGTTAGGCGTTAAGAGGATTGGTAGGGCTGATGCTCTGTTTTCTTTCCTGTGTGGGATGGTTTTGATGAGTTTAGTATTAATATGCATAGAAGCTGATTTAGAAAGAAAATCGGATTTCCTTCATAAGCTTGACTCATGCTTCGAAGATTATGTATACTGTGTATTGATTCTTCGACAAGTTTGAAAACAAATAGTATGCCTAGTTTCTGGCTAAAGAAAAATACTTCACTGTCCATACGATGTATTTTACAACAAACAAGTATACTCGACGGAAATACATTGTACCCTATGAAAACAGGTTTAGCTAGCCAAATCACATGCGTATGGATGACGAACGAACTGGAAAAATCAGTTCGAAGTATAGTCTCAGAAGATTATGCATGTGCTCTTTGGAAGAGTATAACCTGTTTTCCCTCTCTATTCCTCTTCTATGAAAACTTTGAGTATGTAATCACGAAAACGCTTAGCATACTGTCGAGGATCAACAGCTGATATTAATGTAGGGTCGTGATGCATTGACTTGTAAGCGTGCTCAATTTTCTTGTTAATATCGTAATCTTGAAGTATATCTATGATTCCAAAAAACATAACAACATCAAAGCACTCCCCAGTTGGTTCTCCTAATAGTTCTGTCAGTATAGCCCTCTCCATCTTTTCCACTCTCGCTCGCATGTTGATTCCCAGTCTAAGATTTGCGCACCTGCAATTATATGCATGTAAACTCATCAAGTCAGCCTTAGTCTTCTATAACATGCCAGAAACAAAAGCTGTATTTTCATTTTTATGGACATTATTACAGAAGCATGTTTTACCGAGTGGGATCAGATAGGATTTTTTCCATATCGGTTCCAGAACATGAGTCGTCCTGTATGGCGTCGTCTGCAAAATAGATCAAATTATATACAGTATATGATAATTAAACAATGATACACTTATGTGACATTTTCACACTTGAAGTGTGTTTATTTTCACACTTAAAAGTGTAGATTGTAAAAATCAGGCTTCCTCTTTGATGAAGCAATTGATTATCACACATTGATCTCTGCATTCTGTAGTGCAAACATGTTTACGGATAGGGGCAAAATTTCTAGTAAATGCAAACATTCTAGTTAACATGTTTATTGACGTGAACAGCTTGACAAAAAAACATATAAAAGCCGAGTAGTTGAAGTGTGAGTCTGTTACTTATGCAGAAAATCGAGCATATGAGTTGAGAGATTTGATGAGTGCTTACCGACAGGGGTTAAATCTGATGGTTCTCTGAAATGAAGCCCGACCAAGAGGCTGTAATCCATTATTCTCTCTTGCTCGAGAAAATCACAGTCCAAATCTATCTGCCTGCACGTTTAGTCATTAAAAAAACACTCTCCTTGAGTACATTCCCATACTATTCAAAGACAACTATGGTGCAATATATCATATTGTACCGTCTGAATTCTTGAATCCACGTCTTTTGAAGTCTGAAAAAGAAGTTAAGATCAAGATCTTTAAGTATAGTTGTTGCTTCAATTTCTGACTCAGGCTTATCCGTCATGCGTCCAAGGGAAGATCCTTTTAAATCGAAGCGTCTATGAATGGTGTGGTTCGTACAGAAAAGATTTCCCATAATAATGAAGCGTACCTAAAGCACCACTTGTGTCGGTCACGCAGGTTGCTTAAGCATCCATAGGCGGATTCAAGTAGAGTAAATCTTTGGTCTACTACCAGGGGTATGTTTGAATATGTGTTCTAAAAGTGATTGTGTTATAGTGGATAATCACAGACACATTACAAGTAGTAGAACATACCATCTGTAACCAGATAATCATTTCCAAAACACAAATCCAAACACCCGATGTTGACTCGTGTGCAGTTATTAGTAGTTTAGTCATTAGCTTCGAATCATACCTTCCTTTGTGCAGGACCAACTAATCTCACACAATGCAATCCAAAGAATTTTGTCAGCAAAGTGTTCTCATAGTGGCGAAAATGATCGAAATAGGAAGAAAGCATCCTTAGAATAACCTAATGATCAACGTATATTGATCAAGAAATTGGAGTTAAAGCTCAATGTTATTCATGTTACTAGTAAATAAGAGTCTCACTTTGACTTCAGCCTTTTTGATGGTTTTGATCATGTACCGATCATCGTAAGTCAAGTAGAAGAAGCTTCCACTCTTCCCTGGTGACGAGAGCTCTCGAAGGGCATTGTCTCCACATATAGATAGCATGTATTCGGCTGCATCTACCTTAAACAACATCCTTAATGTCCTATACGAGTTGATAACATCGAATGATATCTTTAGGTATGGTTTTACATACATAAATACATAAGTTAACTAAGAACAAATGAAAGGTGTTACCTGAAAACCAATGGGCAGTAATCTTTCCATTTGAATTCAATAGATTGATGTGGAGGGGTGTACTTAGATCCACCTGGTGGAAATTTTGTCCATACTTTCTCCTTTGGATGGAATGCCGATGGTTTTAAGTCTAAAGACGGAGCTGGGCCAGGTCGTCCTACTGAATGTCTATACGAAACATGATTTCATCAGATCAATTGAAAGCCAAAGTCTTTTCTAAGACATGAGTGTATCTGTGTATGATTCGAGTTGTTCTTCAAAATAATCCTGACTCCTTGTAAAGTAAAAATTTTCCTAACTATTTATAAACATGTAAAGAATGTTCACATTTATATGCATGAAAAATATATTATAGTAGAAAACTTGAGCATAACCTGATTCCTAGCTGCAAATTGAGCATAAGTTCATAGTTCTTATGCCCTTTACAAATGGTCTCTCCTTGTTGTTTGATCACTTTAGGTATTACAATTGGACTTGCTTCGTATGGTGAACTACCAGGTGAAGATGATGATGACGTATCATCTCTTGCCTTTAACATTCTTTCGGTATCTTCTAACATTCTCATTCTATCAACCTCCATGTCAGCACTTGAATCCAATCTCCCATCAACTGACATCCTTCTAGGCCGGGTTGAGGCATCTCTATTATTTCCTTTGGACGATCTCCAAACGGCTAGTTTCTTTTGTGAAGGCATGATTGGTACATTCTCAAGAGGACAAATTATACAATCCTGAAGATCAACTTCATAAACTTGATCTTGACACCAATCATTATGTTTGTCTCCAGCATCAGCTGATGGATTGAAAGTACCGTTTTGCTCTGAGGGATCGTTACTCCAATTACCTTCATAAAAACTTCCATCTGACCAAGTGAACGTCCCTTGTCCTCTAGGTATACCATCTTCCCAAAATCCCTTAAACATGTTTCCATTACTCCAAACCAATGTTCCCTTTCCTGACATTATACCATTTCTCCATTCTCCATCATAGTAGTTCCCGTCTTTCCATTGATACTTACCGTTTCCTTCTTGTAACCCTCTACACCATTCTCCATCATACACGTCGCCGTTTATGTATTCCTTCACCCCGTATCCATGTTTCAAGTTCATGACCCAAAGCCCTTTATACGTGTCCCCATTTGGGCCGGTGTAAATTCCTTCCCCATCCATATACCCACTCTTGAATTCCCCTTGATAGTTGGCTCCTGAAGGCCAACTAAAGGTTCCTTTTCCCATTGTCTTACCATGGTACCAATCTCCAACATACATGCACCCATCACTCCACCAATACTTCCCAAACCCGTGAGGAAAGTTTTCTGACCAATGGCCCTTGTAGTAGTCACCACTGGGGAGGTCACGTTCTGCATAGTAGGTCTCGCCCGCAGCATGAACCATGTCTTCATCTTCTTCAACATTGGCAACATGGGCTGAACCAAAGAAATGGCTGGCTTGTCTCTTTGCTACAGCATGCGTTTTCTTTACTGTTGCCTCCCATGCCTTCATGTCTTAACGATCTAAAGATGATCATTAGTTTATGTAATCTTGTTATGATTTTCGTCTATTTTAATCTTTATACATCAAAACAAATAGCCTCTTCTTGGATATGATCGTCTCTTTACACCATAGTAATCCACGTAACGATGTCAAACACATGAAATGACATGGTTTTCTCCATTTTAATCATATGAAACGTCAAAAATAGCTTCAATTCTCTCTTGATCTTTTTCGTGTTTTCTTTCTTTTTGGTTCCTATTCTTCTGCCAAGTCAATTGAAATGACACCAAACATTAAGGGAATTTTTCTGTTTTTGTGTTGAATTTTGGTTTCTAATTTTGTGTTAGGAAATTAATTTTGGTTATTACTACTAATAGATTTAGTTAAAAGAAGATAACAAAATGATAACATGTGGATTTAATACTACTATTGGTCTTGTTTTGGACAGATGAAGCAATTAATTTGCATAATGACTAATTTGAGATATTCAAGTTACATGTGGAGGGATGGGCATAAAATGTTGCAGTTTTACATGCATAAATATCGCTGTATGTTACAGTTCTGCCATTTTATAAACACGGACTCTTATCGTTGCGGCCCGATAGAACCAGGGTCAGTTATGACACTTGGGGTGACATTTGTACACTTTGGATGGAGTTGAATGCCAAAACAACATCTCCTCATTAAACCATTGACAATGTCAATTGTCATAGATGGCTTTTAACAAGGTTAAATTGAATGCTACAGATGGTTTAAGTACCTAGGAGCCAGAGAAGAACAAGGCCCGATCCGGTCCGGTTTAGTCTTTGGCCCGGTCCTTTTCTAGGCCTAGTTCTAGACAGACTTTTACAGGTTCATTCTCTAGAAGGCTGGCCCGTTCTCTCCCCAAACAAGAAGGCCTGCTTGAAAAGAACATTGCACTTTGTTTGGGGTTTGACCTAACAGGGTAAACACCATAGAATGTACATTGTCTGGACGGGTCTTCGAGGATTGGTCAATATTCTAGATTTAAACCTTTTGCAATAAGGCCTGCTTGAAACCATGATAGCCCATGTATAAATAATAGTCTAATAATATATTAAACAATTAATTATAGACAATTTTAGTATCTAACCAGTTTTATAATCGGAATTTAGTAACAATAATTGAAAGGGATAATGATCAGTCCGGCTTGCAGCACGGTGTTGCAGCCCTCACATCCATCTCTACCACGTGATTAATTAAAAAAATTAAAGGGTGTGTGTTGTACGACGATCAAGTTGCACACATGGTATGCCCTAATTGAAATTGGGCCTCCATCAAATTTTATTTAGTCTTTTGTATAGTTACAACTTACAACTTAGAGTTCCAAAACCGATCCATATTAAATTGTACTGTAATTATCATGCAAGATGAATTTGTTACATACGTAAAACTACGCTTGATTGACAAAAATCTGCGTGCTTACACAATTTGCATAAAATCGAAACAAATTAAAGCATCGTGAATCCTGAAAGCGAAAGGAAACTTCAAATTGAGTGACAATGACGTGTTCATATTGTGTGAAAAGGTGTAACGAGGAAAATATGACGTGTTCATATGAAAATTTTTTGTTGTTGGTCTTTAAGACAATGACTATAGCAACAACTATTACACAAAAATTCAAAAAGAAATGATGTATTCTTATAAAAAATTCTTGTGACGAATTTTCATAAAATCACAAGATAATGACATGTGTCGCCCATTAATTCTCTCATGATTTATCCATACATACTAAACGATTAACACATGATTAACTTTTCATGAAATGTATTTTTCAAGTTTTAGTACTAATGACTAGCATTTAGCATGGAGAAATATTCCTTTAAAATTTAAAGTATATCAAATTATTATTCAACTAAATGAAATACCAATAACAACACTTAATCCCGACAAAAATAAAATATGGAGAAATGATAATCGTACCTCTAAACGAAGATAGAGAAACTAATTCGAAAATTACCTCAGACAAAAGCTATATGCACTACCAAGAACCAAAATTTAGTTGGTATTGCAATCTTAAAAGAAGGTAGTTGCAACCATATTAACAAACTAGGTTATTCCCCGTGCGTTGTACGAACTGACATTATTTTCTAACAAATAACTCAACAAAAGCTCAATGTATAAAAAACTTTTTAGCAAAGAGCAGACA
>JAOEHQ010042718.1:0-12145 GCA_025447715.1 Asclepias incarnata | reverse complement strand
TATTATTTCAAAATCTCCACTTGATATACCTATAATACCCTTAATGAAATTAATTTACAACATCAACCCTTTAACTCATAAAGTAATCACACTATCCCTTTTACATCAATAACATTTACATCAATAGTCTACACTAATCGCCGCCGCCGCCGCCGCCACTAGTCGCCACCACCACCCTTCGCCGCCGCTACCAACGCCTCCGCCACCACCATCACCGCCGCATCGCGAGGGCATTTGTCAGTATTACTATATAAAGATAAAGATCACACTTATCTTGTTGAAAATCACACTTTTAAGATATGCGAATTTACTAAAGTACCTTTATTGATTAAATCACACCATCAGTTTTTTATCTTCTAAAATATCTCCACTAACCCCTTTACATCAATTACTTACACCACCCGCTGCCGCCGCCACCACCAATAGCCCTGCCGCCACAATCACACCGTCGTTGCCGCCACTGCCGCCGCATTGCACATGTGCCCCTCTAATTTGTGTTAATGGATTGGCTCCATCCATAACTTGAAGTAATGAGTGTAAATGAAAAGAAAAGAAAAAACTATAAGTATTTGCTAATTGATCTGAGTTTACCAAATTTGGAGAGTCGGTGTCCATTTATGTTTAAGTGTTTCATATATATTTTTTCAAGCTATATATTTTAAATGCTTAGACTGGTGTCCATTTATGTCAACGGTGAGCATCGGTTGACTTGCCAAAACGATACCGTTGGCACGACCTCATCAGTTGGGGCATCGGTTGAGGGTCTTCAATGAAGCGACGAGCAAGTGATGAGGGGTATGAGGTTGGGATTTCACTTTAAGAGGGATTGATTGCTTGATTGAAAGAGACTGATTGATAAAATAATGTTGATTTAATTTTTAAAATGAAAACTTAAATAAAAAGTTTTGTTAGTTAAAAGAAGTTGAGCATCCACTAATCTTCCTGGTAGCTCCGCCTCTCGCCTATTAGCTCTGCCTCTAGGTATTGCCGTATTGATACAACTTTAAGTGTGGATCCAAATACAATGTATTTGGAGGATGATTGACATCTAGATATAAAGTTAAAAACATGTGTCACATTACACAATCCATTAAATAATATAATATTGAGCTTTGTTTATAAATTACTCCAATATATATTATACACAACTAATGGATGGTATAGACTATAGAGGCTATTGGGACATGCCGATAAAGCTTTGCTCTGGTGGACGAATATAATTAAAAACAGCATGATGGTGATGGGTTAATCATATTTTTGAAATTTGGTGAAGTTGTTACTCATAGGTGTGACCATTTATTACTATTTCCATCTTTCTTTTCTTAAATACACCTTTAATGTACAATTAATAATGCATATTGTATGACTGTTCATTGCATAGAAAAAGGTATATATAGAAGGAAAAAAAAAAGAGGTAAAAATAGATACCCACTTTATTTATCTATTTTATCCAGTAATAACCAACTCTGGCTTTGGGTGAGTAGAGGATTATAATAAGTTTTTTCCTTTTTAATTAAACCAATTTTAAAAATCTAATATATGATAGCCTAGTTGGAGCATAATACTGATGTGGCACTGAACTGATACAACTGATGAATATGAAATAAAGATGGCATTGTTGAGAGTAGTCTAAGCGGTCTGATACTAAGTAGACGTAACCAAGGCCAGCCTATGAGTAGTTGTGGACTTGTGGCGCTGCCCGGCTTATGAGATAGCAATTGGTGGATATAGCATATGCAATGATAATGTGTCATTTTTATTCTTGCTGAGTTGTAAAAAATAGTTATGTGTCAACTTTTTTATCAGATTGGAAAATTTATGATGCAAGATTGCAAGTTGCAACTCTTTCTCATTAATGTTAATTTATCTTATATAAAATCATCAGATACATGTTTTACCTTAATGTAAAAACATAAATATTTAAGAATGTGGTTTTCATATAAATCGATTAATATTTTGACACAATGTATGGAGACAAAATGCGGTGATGATGAAATACGAATTATCATGGAAGTGGATGGTGTAGAACGGTACAAATTTGTAAAGTGGTTGGTGGGAGAAGAAAGGAGTACTATTGTGTTGTGTACCAAACAACCAATATTGTGAATGGAAAATGGTGCCTAAATTGCAAGCCAAACACAACTTTACCAAATGCATCAAAACATGGCTGTCTTTGATGGCGTCAATCACCACCAAATACGGAATAATATGCATGTACATACAGGACAATGGAGTCTCATTTTTCAAATATATATTTTTTGTAATCCATTTATTGTGTAATAACACAAGACTTTTCTGTTGTAAATTATCGTATGGTTTTCTACTAGCCTATTTTATCTAATTTGATTTTTTGGTAAAGAATTTGTAGTAATTCTTTTATAGAATACGTGAAACTAAATGGATAAACGGATGAGGTTTTTCTTGTTTAGATTTTTCGGAAATGATGATTTATTTTTTGTCTCGGATTTTGCTGTCTAATTGTTTTTTTTCTTTCTTTCTTTCTTTTTTGCCAGTGGCCGGTAGCCCGGTAATAACCATTTCTCATCACTCTAAATTTTAAACTTTAAGACCTCTCTTATAGGAAAATAAGACCAAGTGCTAAACTCTAAACACTTTGTTTTAAAGTGGTATAAATGTAGTAAAAGTATTATACTTTGCTAAAAGAAGTATTTTAAATAGATAGCGTGTTCCCATTTAATTGGCTTCGTTTTCCATTATATATCTTTATTTTCTTTTATACGATAAAAATGGCGAACCATCATTTTGTAGACACCTTTTCTATAAAGTAACATTTAACACAAATAAATATGTATTTTCCTTTACCCAAAAAAATGTGTATTTTCCTTTCATTATATTTATTTTCAACAAATGTGCTATTTTTTTTATTTATATTTCGTCATTGAATCGCTACATAATGTGATATTTTTGACAAGAATGATATAAAAATAAGGGTAAATGATCGTAACAACAGCAGTACTGTATTGCTGCCCTTGCATCCCTTCTTCCTCACGTGATTTAATGAAAAAAAATTAGCAAATGTGAGGGAGCCGTTCCCTTCATATGCACAACAGTCGTTCTTATTATTTCTCCTAAAAATAAATAGCACCAATTTCCAATATTAAATGTTGTTCCCAGCAGTGGCGGATCCATGTGGAGAGCAGGGTATGCACTTGCATACCCTATAAAAAAAATTAATGTTAAATTTTTTATTTTATAAAATTAAATTTTTTTTTTTACTAATAGTGCATATCCTAAAAAAAATGAGTGCATATCCTAAGCAAAACATAACATATCTTGTAGTGTTGGTGGTTGACTATTTGACTAAAAAACGCAATTTCAAAAATCTTATTAAATTTTGCATACCCTGCTATATTTTTCTGGATCCGCCACTGGTTCTCAGGTGAATAGGTCATATCCCTGTGAGTTTTTCTAGTACAAGGAAAACCCTATCCAAAGCCACATTTGATGACCTAAACCACGAACCATCCCATAAGATCCATAATGGCATTAGTGTGAGACAACTTACGAACTCCGCATGAATCTAAACATTAGACACGAACAACTGATCCCTGAAAGTTGTAACTTATGTGATTCAAATTTCAAACTAAGGTGGGAATTTTGAGCTCGACTCGTTAATTATTCGCCTAGAATTCAACTCAAGCTCCATTAACTTCTCGTAATCTTGTCCGAGCTCTAACTTGAATATTTCTTTGTTGTTCGAGCTCGATGTTCATTGAGTTATTTGAATATCTTTATTGGCCTAATTTTCAAGCTCGAGATCGAAATACTTGTTTAATAACTCAATATGAGGCTCAAATAATCTCTTATATGATCATAAATAACTTTATAATAGAGCTTAAAAATTCATAAAACTATACTAGTTCAACCAAAAATAATTAAGCGAATTTTCAAAAGAGATGATCCGAATATAAACTTTTTTAAGCTCGTCTTATAAAACCAATATGTTCAAGTTTGACTCTAGCTTAAAAATTATTATGCTCAAAATCGATCTAGTCAAGAAATAATTATTAAAAAAACTACTTGCATTATTATTACTATTATTATTTTTATTATTACTAATTCTAAAGATAAAACTATTAACTTTTCGAAAAAAATAGTAGCTGATTTGAACATGTTTTTGGACTTTTTTGGATAGTGATAGAGAGATGATGGTGTGGAATTCGCAAACATGTGCCTTATTTGTATACTTTTTAAAAACATGGTGGGATCCGACCAGAAAATTGGATTCAAATCACGACTTTATTGTTATTTTCAGTTCTACGTTATGCTTTATATTAAACAAAATATTTTTATACATTGTTTATATTTATTCAATATGTAGAAAATGATTAGCTTTAACAGGCTCTAACTTCTACAGAAATAGAAAATCTTATAGCTAAAATTCATACTTATTACTGTAATTCATTTTACATGAGGTGAACAAGAATAACTGGATCTACAACGAGTCGAGTATGTTTATAAGTTTGAAAAGAAAAAAAAATTCAAAATCTCGCCAATCCTAACAGAAATCATGCCAAAATTTTGTTGACTTTTAAAAACTTAGGCATATGTTAACAGAATATTTAAAAAAAACTCAATATTTCCTAAAATATTTAAATCTTCCGTATTTAATATTTATACTACAACTAGATTAAACTCATACGATGCACATGGCTGACTGAAAACGTAATAAAAAGTAATTGATGGTTACAGTATTATTCATAGTTTATGATAATATAAAAAGCTGTCAGATTACGACTGATGCAAATAATAAGATTATGATTTATGAATATATGTTATATGTCAAATATCTTAAAGCATAACTAATGAAACATAATATTTATAAATCATTAGAATCTTCTTTATGATCTATATTTATTAAATATAATTAATAAACAACCCCATTTGAAAAATAATAATTATCATTGAATTAATAAAAGACATAGTCTAAAATATATAAACATCTTTGTAAGATATGAGATGAGAAAGGAATGAATACACGAGATTTTTGGGAGATTGATTTATGTGAATTTGGGAGAAAATAAAATATCATGAATTTGGGGAAATAAAATATTTACTTGCTAAGCAAGGTAAAAGATTTAAAATTATATTTATTTTTATTTATTTATATATTTATTTTAAATATATATATATATATTTACGTGATATACATCTACTTAGCAAAATCACTGGGAACAATTTTAAAAATATAAGTAATTTTTGAGAGATTGATTTTCAGTGAATTAGTGGGTCACTGACTCACTGGGTGTATATGGATACGTATTTGGCCCAACTTGTTGAAACGGTACATTTACATTATGGCCCAATTGATGTATCATGTCATGTTATTATTTTATTTTATTATAGTATTAGTATATTTTTAGTATATATATGTCATTAAAAAAATTGTAATTTGAACAACAATTAATGTTACCATATTAAAGTTTTAATTTAAAGTCTTTCAAATTAGAATTTAAATTTGAACTAAAAATACAACTTAATAAATTTGAATATTTAAGTTTGTCAACTAAGAATGTCATGTAAGATTAATTTAAATGTAAATAAACATTATTTATTTAAAAATTTGACAAATAAACATAAATCCTAGGTGTCATCTAAATGAAAATGCCACATAGGAGCAAACATATCATCTCTTAGTTATATATAAAGAAAAGTTTCTTTATAATTATTAAATAATATTATCTGATATTTATATCTCGTTCAATTGTAATAAAAGCCAACTGTTGTTTTGCCTACCAAATTTATTTATTGATGACAGTTTTGTAACTATCATCATCTTTATAATTATTTTAATACCACGTATTATATTTTAATGGATATTTTATACGTTGTAATTTTGCTGTGGGTGTTATGTTATGGTTCGTTTGACACTTTTCGTCTGTGATATTTTTGTAATTAACGTCATTTTTATGGTCATTTTAACACCACGTTTTAAATAATGACAGATATTTTTATATGTTTTTTTTACTGTGATTGTTATGTTATGATTCGTGTTAAATAATAAGAAATATTTATATATTGGATGCGATAATCAGATATTTAATGCTAACTAAGTTTATACTTTGTGAAAAATTGATATTCGAAAAGATGTTATTAGATATACTAAACTATTAATACAACAATAACAAATATCTATTATTGATTATTTATATTCGATAAAATGCTCAAGATAAATGTTATATAATTTATTGTTAACAGAAAACTAAACATGGAAAAACCAAAACGAAACAAACCATCAGTCGGAAACTTATATTACGGGCCATATATGTTCCGACACAACTTTAACTTTTTTTTTAAAAGAAAAAAGATTGTGTTAATCTAAAATATATGCATATGCTGATATGCTATGCGGTGATAGTAGTTTTTTCCTACAAAATTGACTTAATTTATTTGGATTTTCTTGTCATGGCTTAATTTGGTTCCTAATTTACTAAGTAAATTTATACTTTAACTCATGTTATTCATTGATTTATGATTTGATTTAATTTATTTTATTAAATATGTACGCATCTTGCTTTCTAGATAAGTTAAACTACTATTAAAATAACTATGCATAAAAGCGTAAATAACAAAGATAGTATACAGATAAGAGAAATGGTTTTTGCATACATCATATTTATAAATTTTAAAATTAATTCCCTAGACTATATTACATTTATAAAAATAGACCCAACATGTCTCTTAATCAAATTGTTACATAATTAACATATGTTATGTTAGCTATAAAACCGATCTATCAAAAATTGATAAGGCCTTTCCCAACCGCAACATACCTTAACTCATCCTTACTGTCACATCAGCGACACATCACCAATAACACCACAAGAATTCCCTTTACCAACCATACCTCATCCTCACTACATCCTCATCTCATCCTCAAATATTTTATTTTCCAATTATTTAAACAAAAAATTAAATGAAACCTGAGAAGAATAAATACATTCAAAAAAACAACTAGTTATGTGAGTCATAATCGACAATGCACAAAGGACAACACATCATGTTCATGTTCATGTTCTTTCTTCTTGAAGGGCTCCATTGCAAGATTTATCATGTGTCAAAGTTTCTCACGCATAATTAGGGATACACTGAGAGAACCAAATAACATCAACCCATGCCACGTACATATTAACCCATTTTACCCAAAGCGATTTCCTTAGAGTTAACAACCTCCAAATATGAGTGGAAATAAGAGCAATATTGAATATCTCGATCTTACCAATACCCAAACCACCCTCAGCTTTAGGCAAACAAAAAATATCCCACGCTTTTTTCGATTTACCTTGTGTAGACCCCTGATTCCAAAGGAAACCACGCATAATCTATTCTATATCAAGAACAAAACGGTTTGGGAGGATAAACACTAAAGACCAGTAAACATGCATGGAAGAAATCACCGAATTAATCAACTGAAGACGAACAACAAAGGATAGGAATTTATTTTTCCAATCATTCACTCATTGCTTCAATGTCTCAACGAAGACCTTGCAATCTCGTAACATCAATCTAGAAGAGACCACTGGGACCTCCAAGTACTTAACCGACAACCTACCCTCTTCAAACAGTAAGACATTCAACATAGAAAGTTTCACATGATTAAGTACATTGCAAAAAATATGGAGACAATGGATCCCCTTGTCTTAAACCCCTTTTGCCATGAAAGAAACCATGCAAAACACCATTTATGCAAATCAAATGGGAAGGAATAGAAACACACTCCATAATCCAATGAATCATGCGATCAAGAAACCCGAATCCCTTCAGAATACACCTGAGAAAGCTCCAATCAATTGTATCATAAGCCTTCTAGATATCCACCTTGAAAGCAGCTCTTGGTGGACCACTTTCAAGATGATAATTATGCATTAACTCTTGGGTGAGAAGGATGTTGTTAAAGATTCGCCTTCCTTGGACAAAAGCAGACTGATTGATACTAATTAGATCGACTAAACAGTCCTTTATCCTGTTAGACGGGATCCTCGTGATGCATTTAGGCAACACATTACACAGAGCAATGGGTCTATAGTCATTAACACGTGATGGAAAGGTAACCTTCCGTATAAGAGCAAAAGCCATGTGGTTCACTTCGCCAAGAAGCTTACCATTGGTAATGAAATCCTTAACCGCATTAGTAACATTGAAACCCATAATATCCCAAGCTCCTTTGAAGAAACAAGCCGAGTAGCCATCAGGTCCAGGCGATTTACACCCATCGAAAAAATAGCAGCTTTAACTTCAGTTTCAGAAACTTCACTAACCATGGCTAATGCTTTATCAGGAGGTAAACAGGAAGAAAATAAGCCATTCAAATCCAGTTGAGAAACAAGCCCTGGTTATCCAAGAAAGTTGATGTAATGTGCCTCAAATGTATTTGCAACACCCACACCATCAATAGAATTACCATTGGAGTCAATCACTATATCAATTCTACCTTTAGTAACTCGAAACTTCACCACCTTATGAAAGTAAACTGAGTTCGAGTCACCTACATGAAGCCATTCCACTTTTGCCTTTTGTTTCAAGAATCTTTCATATCCAGATTCGCATCGTTAAACACTTGTCAGTATGCAACTTCTTCTTCTGTAAGAATCCGGTTGTAAGGCTCCTTATATAAAACCATTTGAACTGCATCAAGCTTATCCCGTAGCATAGTAACCTTTTTATGGACATTTGCTTTCTCATAAAGGAGCTTTCGAAGAGGTTTCTTTCCAAGCTTAAATTTCTGCACAAGACGATACATAGAATAACCTGTAAACTCATTCTTCCACACCTCAGTAACAACATCTTTAAACTTAGCATTATGTAATAGAAGATTCAAAAACTTGAAAGGCTTTGGTAAGAATTTTATTCTAATAGGAAGTCTAAGAACAGCTAGCGCAAGATAAAAAATTCTATATGGCTGAAAAACAGTCGTAGCCCCAATAAAACCATCCAACAAAGCCGAGTTAGCCATAATACGATTAATCTTTTTAAGAGTTAATCGCCTTTTGGTTTCTGATTCCAAGTGAATTGTAGTCCAATCATATTTACCTCCAAAACTTCAAGCTCTTGAACACACTTCTGAAATTCTCTCATAACAATATCAATGTTAGAAGACCCCACAGATGAATTTTCTATGTTTAGAGCAGCAATGAAATCGTCAAGAAGGCACTATGGAGTATCTTTAACAAAAACTTTGTGTCTACTCAAGTTCTTCCACAAATCGCGCTTGTCTATATACCTGTTATGATCATAAAGAAAAGAGCACATGATAACTTTCTTCGTAGCCCTAATAATGACCTGAGAATGAATAACTTGGTTCGATTGATCAATAACCATTACATCCACCAAGTCTGAATTCCATCCCAAGATAATGCGAGACCCCTTCCTAAATAAATTACCATTAGAAGTCCAATGCCCCTTCCAAAAAACCTTGGAGCACCTTGTCGTGAGTTTGTTAGAAGAAACATGGGATTCTAAAATAGCACAAACACATAAATGATTATCAGAAATAACCTGTCGAACCTCATCTTTCTTAGGGGTTTGGTTCATTCTTCTAATATTCCATGAGCCGATGTTATACATTAGGCACGTGGACACCGGGAGTGCTTGCCCCCTTATTACCAATCTCCCCTAAAGCATCCACAGACTCATCATAAGTGTTTTCCAAATCATCAAAATCACTTTCATAGTCAATAGTGGTGGTCTTTGGATCATGTCTTAGCTTGTCATTGGCATCAACATTGACTTCTTCCAACACCCTATCTGTAATATCCTTTACATCAACTCCCTGTCCGAGAATAGAAACATTATCCACTCCTAAAGTAGAAAATGAGTTGCTAGTGTCCACTTGAATTCCCGAAGTAGAAGCACCATCTTGATTAGGTGGTTTCTGATTACCATTAAGAGAAGTTAAGCTAGGTGGTTTTGGAGGAACACCATGTGAAGTCGAAGCCCCAGAAGAAGCTTGTTTCACCCTATAGTAATACGAAGGCTTAGACTTTGTTAACTGAAGGCCAACAATTGTCTTGTCTCCTTTATCAACCTGCTTGCCCTTTCCTTTCTTACGCACAACCGTAATAAATCCATCATTCGTCACATTCTCCTTTATAGGCTTAATCCTTTTGGACAAATCTTATCCTCATGACCATACACTTTGCAATGAGAACAATGCGGCGGCCTCCATTCATATTCCAAAAAATTTCTTCCTTAGAAAACCCATCCTCTTTTACCTTCGATATAGCAACACCATCTTATTACGAAGTACTTTCTTAGACTCAATTTCAATCAAGGCCTTTGCATAACTATGTCTTCCCCACGAAGTAAAACACATTTGAATAGTATAAGCATCTAAAAGCATCGGCTTACCAAGTTTTGAAGCAATCATACTAAGACCATCCTTAGTGTAAGCAACCAAAGGAACATCATATAACTTCACCCAAACCAAAATTGAAGTGATATCCTGTTTCGACAAGCTTGTATTAGGCGTCCATTCATTCAGAAGTATAGGAGTAGATCGTATCATCCAAGGACCCCTTTCCAACACCTGTTCCATACGATGTTTTGAGTCAAACTAAAAAAGAAGAAAACAACGTCATTCATCATAACACGTTTTAACCCAAATTTAGCCAAAGTGTTTTTAATATAATTTTTGACAACCGGGAAAGCAAGACGATCACCCAAGAAGTATCCATACAGTGAATTAGAGAACTGCTTGTAACCTCTTTAACACATTCAATCAGAATAACCAAGTGAAGCTCCCTCAACCTCTGAGTTCACTGGTAGAAAGCAAAAGCTGGCCTTTTTACCAGGATTGTTCGTATCAGGGGTAACACTCTTAACTGCGCCAGCATAAGAAATCGGCTTCTTTAGCTCACTGTAGCATTCTCATAAGTTTTGCCTACATTCTCAGTAGCCACTTCCTTCATTGTGTCACTCAAAGTAGGTTTAGGGTTATCATCGCTCGACCCCATCACAAAATCCTCATAGATTGGCGTCTTTCCACCCATAGAAATTCCATCCGTAGAGTTCTTATTAATATCCATATTTGGTGCATCACTATCAACACCCGAACGACCAGTTGCAACAACAAATAAAGGGTCCATAGACCTATCAGAATTCGAACCCTGGTGTAACACCCCGCCTTACCACAACACAATATTGTCCGCTTTGCCCGTATGCTCACGGCTTTGTTTTTGGTTGCCCGGGCAAACTTCCCAGGAGGGTCACCCATATGGCATTGCTGCCACCCAAGCACGCTTAACTGTGGAGTTCTCCTCTCATCCACAGCCAATACGCCCAAAACGCGTTGTGTTATGTAAGACCATTGATATTACACATATCCAGGATCCCCCTTGTATGCCAGCGATGTATGGATTCACAGTCCCTCAACACAACTCAACGTCCTTGTTGAGTTATGCCAGTGCGCCATACACTCCTAACAATCCCAAGGGTTGCTCTGATACCACTTGTAATACCCCGCCTTACCACAACACAATATTTTCCGCTTTGCCCGCAGGCTCGCGGCTTTGTTTTTTGTTGCTCGGGTAAACTTCCCAGTAGGGTCACCCATATGGCATTGCTGCCACCCGAGCACGCTTAACTGTGGAGTTCTCCTATCATCCACAACCAATACGCCCAAAACGCGTTGTGTTATGCATTTGCATTAGCATTTGAAGGAGTGAGACTAGCAGTTACTCCACCACGTCGGCTGTTGTTGGCACGTGTATTCACCATTATGTCTTCAACCATAATGACGATAATTAGTGACGGACTTCATGAGAAGAATAGAGACGTAAGGCTAACATATCAATGGTCTGATAACCCACAGGTCCCAGGATCGAAACCTGGCTCTGATACCATATGTAACAGCCCATAACCGTACCAGATACTGTCCGCTTTGGAACAGCCCATGCCACAAACAGACGCCACTGCCCTCACGGTTTTCAAAACGCGTCTGATAGGGAAGGTATCCAGCCCCTAATACGGAAGCCTCCGTTCTCCTTCCCAACCGATGTGGGGTGTTACAATCCACCCCTCCTTGGGGGACCAGCGTCCTCGCTGGCACTCCGGCCCGACCCTGGCTCTGATACCATATGTAACAGCCCATAACCGTACCAGATACTGTCCGCTTTGGAACAGCCCA
>JAOEHQ010042707.1:0-12145 GCA_025447715.1 Asclepias incarnata | reverse complement strand
GTTTCATGTGATAGTTGGTGAACAAATGTACATAGATAGTCATATGAACATGTGTAAGCAATTATATAGTGAATGATTAATGATTTTATTAAAATACACTTTTAATTTTAAGTAATAATGATTTTAGGGGTTCATAATATAACCTTTCCCTATACACACACACACACACACACACACAGATATATATATATATGTATATATATATGGGAGATGTGAATATAAGGCTGTTCTATACCTAAGTTTAGGTATGAAACCCTCACATTTTTGTTTTTTAATCATTAAAATTCATGGGGCCCAAATCATTTATTTATTTACTTAAAATATTAAAATATTAATATATGAGAGGATTCATACCTAAACTTAGATATGTGATAACATTATATTCACTTTTGCCTATATGAGGGGTTTCATACTTAAGCTTAGATATGGGACAACATTATATTCACTTTTGCATATATATATATATACACTCAAGCTAATGGGTATGTTTGGCAAGAGCTTTTCAGAAGCTTTTTGGGAGCTTTAACTTTTAATTTTGAACAATAAGTTCTTATTATGTTAAAAGCTTTACTTGGATGCAACTAGCTTGAGCTTTTATTTGAAAGAAAAAGCTCAAAAATGAAATGCTACTTGAAGTAGCGCTTTGGGAGCTTTTAGGTTGGATGGAGGTTTTAATTTTTAAAATTACACAAATACCCTTTTCATAAATTTTGATTGAAGATTTTAATATCCACTTTTGTCATTTTACACCCTTAAGTTGCAGCTACAGCTACCATACCAAACACCTCTAAAAAATAAAAGCTCTAGCTAACAACTTTATTTAAAAGCTATAGCTTACTGCTCCAACTAAAAGTTCCAGCTACAAGCTACAAGCCTACAACTACTAGCTACAGCTAATTTTGCCAAACATACCCAATATATACAAATCCGAAAAGCCCAATGGACTTTACCTTAAGCCCAGAAAGTTAATCGGATCCCATAAGTACCATTCTAAATGGGCTTTATAAAACTTACAAAACCCTAAATTCCACAATCCGCCTTTAAACAACGTCTTTGCCATTCCTTCACTCTCCCCATTTGTCTGCTGCTGCTCCTCAATTTCAGTCGGTAAGCTTTTCTTTCACTCAAGATCATACATACATTTATACCTAATTATTTTATCTCCCCTTTTCTCTCTTATCAGATTTAGGTATTTAAAATGCTTCATTTTTAATTATTTTTTTTTATAAAAAAAGAATTATTTTAGAATACTATTTTATTGTTTATTTAAATTTATTTATTCTGTTTTTTTGATAGATTGTGTATGTTAGATCATCATTTAATGTTTTTTTTTGTCTATATATATATATTCATGAGTGTGTTTATGTATCTATACAGACATATATTTTGCAGAAGTATAATTTTTATATTTAATTAAATCTTTTGTGTTTTATTGTTTTTGCTGATATTTTATGTGTATTAGACTTTAATTTGAAGTTTTTAGATTCATTGCAGTAGAATTTAATCTTGTGTGTAAGTATGTATGTATGTATCTATATGTAATATGTAATTGTTGATGTATTAGGCTGAAGAAATGGCTGAAGTTGTTAAGTCGGGACCTGCGGTCCCCGAATCTGTACTAAAGAAACAGAAAAGAAATGAGGAATGGGCTGTGGCTAAGAAGCTACAAGTTGAAGCTTTGAAGAAAAAGAATGCTGCTAACAGGAAGTTGATTTTCAACAGGGCTAAGCAGTACAGTCAGGAGTATGAAGCTCAGGTATGATCACCGTTTCCGTGTTTATGTCAGGATTTTGTTTTAAGGGTTTTAGGTATATGAATTGAATATGTGTGGATATGTGTAAGTGCAGCAAAAGGAGTTGATCCAGCTGAAACGGGAGGCACGATTGAAAGGTGGATTTTATGTGAATCCTGAAGCTAAGATGCTCTTTATCATCAGGATTCGTGGGTAAGCGTTGTTTTATGTAATTATTTTTGTTAAGTTTTATTGCCATGATTTTTTTTTTGTAAATGTTAATGTTTTTGTTCTATTTTGGTGTTCTGTTTTTGAACCTCTAGTATCAATGCCATGGACCCAAAATCAAAGAAGATTTTGCAGCTTTTGCGTTTGAGACAGGTGATTTTTCAGATCACCCATTATAGTACTCTAATTTTTGTCTTCATTGTGGTTTATGGATTTTACATTGCTACGTCTTCCCATTTTTTTATATAACACTTTTGTGATACTTGGTTAATTGAGTAGCATGTGCTTATAGTCTATATTTGATATTAACAGTTTTAACTTCCATTGAACTTGCTTTTTTAGGGCATTTTTAGTCCAGCCTAGTTGCTACTGCTATTTGTAATAATTTCTACGATTATAAATGAATTTTGTTTTAGGGATGACGAGATTATCAATCCATTAATCTGTCATTGCCTTGTCTTTCGCATAATGGAGATGGGCTCAGTAGATAGATATAGACGGCATTGTTTAAGTGCACACAAACCTATCGATGTATGCAAATAAATTTACATGCGGGGAAGTAGTTACTATAGTACTTCTGATGGAGATACTAACAATTGGTTGTTTTGCTTATTCAACGACCCCTTCCCCTGAGCCGGTTTTAGCTCTGGCAAACAGCCCTGATAGCTTACAATCTAATGTATTTATGTAAATTTTCAGCTTATATGTTTCCAACTGAACTTGAAGGAGGATCATTTGCTAGTTTGAGTGCATTTCTTATAGCAGATAATTCATTTTGTGTTTCCATGTGTGCTTATTGTTATTTTTCTACTTTTCAGATCTTCAATGGTGTGTTTTTGAAAGTCAACAAGGCTACATTGAATATGTTGCACAGGGTGGAGCCATATGTTACCTACGGGTATGTTTTCATCTAATGAGTTCTCATTTTTTGTTCTATATATAGATTTATATCTTTGCTGAAGACATCTTTCTCCTCAGGTACCCCAACTTGAAGAGCGTGAAGGAGTTGATATACAAGAGAGGTTATGGCAAGCTAAACAAGCAAAGAATTCCATTGACTGACAACTCAATAGTCGAGCAGGTTTTGCTGCGTTTCTCTTTTATCTTTTTAGTTTATCGGTTTATTATATCTGGGTAGTATATTTATAAGCACCACTATATCCATAACTTACGTCATTTTGTGATGACAGGGTCTTGGGAAACATGGCATTATCTGTGTTGAAGATCTTATCCATGAGATCCTCACTGCCGGACCTCATTTCAAGGAAGCTAACAACTTCCTCTGGCCATTCAAGTTGAAGGCTCCATTGGGTGGCATGAAGAAAAAGAGAAACCACTATGTTGAAGGAGGAGATGCAGGTAATCGTGAAGATTACATCAATGAGCTCATTAGGCGAATGAACTAGGTTATTGGTTATAGTCCAACGTTTTTGATGTCGCCTTTTGGAATTATTGTTAGAATTTGTACTTGGTATATCTCTGGTTGTTGGGACAGTTTTGTTCTTTTTCAAACTAAGACGGATGTAATATCGCTGAGAATTTTTTGGATTTTGTTATCAAGGGTTTGACTTGCACACACATGTTGATCGCTGATGCCATGTTACAATTATCATCTTGTTACTTTGTGTTGGATATTAAAAATAAGCGCTAGTATGCTGCAAGTGATTAAACAAATGCTGACATTTGGCTAAGGTTCGACTAAAGTCGTTGCCTTAGAAATATGATGATGACATCCTTCACAAAAAAATATGATGTTTACATTATCCTGTCTAAAGTCACAATAAGTACAGAGTTACTCTTTTGCATACTTCCTCGGATCCTTTCCTGATCAAACAAAGTATACGCCTTTTCAGCTAACTTTAAACCGATGTCTTGAATATAATTTGAAACAAGGTCTGCGAGCTTTATATGTGCATCCTGTTACAAACTTTACCACCCTTGATAAAAGGGAAGTGATATTTGTACCACACAATTTGATAGATTTACTACACTGTACATATTTCATAGCATACTGTATAAGTATGCAATGCACAATAATGGTCGATTTATCAAATTCTGTGGTACGGATATCACTTCCCTTGATAAAATGCTGATTGACTGCACACCAGTAGAGTACTAGATAGCAAATCATGTATTCTGTTATCTAACAATCCATCAAGCACCAAAGAAGAAACATCCCTTGAAATTCATTGCTCCAACTATAATGGCTGTAATGTAATTCTAGACTAAAAGCTCATTGACAAATCTATACTCTCACAAATATACATCTGATTTACATATTCCTTTAAAAGATAAAAGTAAAAAGTATACATAAACTCAACGCCAACTCTGTTTTTTCTGTGCAACTATGAACATTACTTCGTGACAAACATAAAATCTTGTCAAATCTGTTTCGTGCTTTTAGTAGGCAATGGCCTTCGTTCCCTGGATTCTGCCTGTATAACATCAAGAAATAATGCAGACTCGTTAAAGAAGCTATCAGCTTTAAATTTACATAAAATCGCTAGTTAATATAAGTTCAAGCTTCAGAAGAAACAAATTCCTAAGGAAATCCTAACACTTGATATTTGTAATACCTGAATCTCATGTCTTCCAACTTTTCATGTTTGGATTCGGATAGTGGTGACAATGTCGACCAATTTATTTATGACAGGGTGGATTTTGGTTATGGCTTACGTTCAATGTGTAAAGGAAAAAGAACATCTAAAATGAAAACATGTCCAACTGGTTCACTCCTAAAGTGTATTTATCTTTTTTTTCTTTTCTTTTCGGAACAGGTTATTTATCTATTAACAATTCTAATAAAAGAACAAAAAGTGTTCCTTTTGACCAATGCCACAAAATAACCCATTTTGACATGTTACCCAACCAACCATCCGTCCAAGACCGTTTTCCATTGTTGGGTTTGGTTAGAGACTTAGAGGTGGCCATGTGGACCAATTTACTTATGAATGGGTGGATTTTGGGTTATGGTTTATGTAAATGGTAAAGGAGAAAAAAAATCAGCTAAAAAGAAAACATGCCAACTGGGTCACACCCGAAGTGTACTTATCTATTAAGAATTCTTCAAAAGAGATCAAAAAGTGTTCGCTTTGACCAATGCTACATTGACTTGTTACCCAAACCCAACCCACCACCCGTCCACACCCACTTTTCCATCTCTAAAATTGGCAGTGGCAGTTCTATTGTGGACATTCAATTATAAAGTTACTTCCATCATCTATTGAAATCCAAAGTCACACACATTTCATTCTTGGCCCATTTGTGACTTGAACCCACAATCCTTTGGCTGACGGAACACCTTATATGCGGCCAAAGTCCTATTGATAAAATTGAATCATTTTTGGGATATCACAAAAATCTCGTATTTATGGGAGCGAATCTACCAGACCCATATCCTGGTGGCAAGAATGAACAATGAATAATAATTTTACTGGGTGTGGCAACTTACTGGTGGCATATTATTTCCAGATATCTGTAGTCTACTGTTAGAGTTCAAAGGTTCTGATCTTTGTGCTGGCTGATGAAGTCTTCGAACGAACTCTAGTAAATAGTTGTATATGCTGCAAATCCAAGGAATTTGACTTCTTTCAGGTACATCAACAAAGCAATGAATATGTAACTGGTGGTGTCACAAATCACTCACTTGTAGTGGGGGCTATTCGACTCTTTTACGAGTAAATGGGTCGATTCCGGTTATACTTTACCCATAACGGCTCAAATGGATAAGGTTAAAAAATAAGGTATAGTGGGAATGGGTTTAATGGGTTGAGTTGCATGAAAGTCACCCAAAACATCCTACAGTGTTTCATTTTTAAAACTAGATTACAATTGTAATAATGTAGCTTTAATCAAATTTGAAACATTACTTGTTTATACAGTTCAAGAAAAGACAAAAACTGTTTCGGTTTTTTGACCTGGTTCGAACCAACCCGTTTTGACTTGTTACCCACCCCATTCATTTTCCCAGCTCTATACACTTGGCTTGGATGACAACTGGTAAAGGACCTTTTGAGCTAAATGTCACAATTATAATACAAATGCAAATGCATGTTGAACAAATCAACACAAGTGAATCAATAACTTTTGCAAATTTTCCAATGGCATCAACAAAAGAGCATAGTTTACATAACTGGTCCAGCTGATCCATGATAGAGGAAGCAAAACTAACACGGATCTAGGATCTATTATACTTGATAAAGCATAGTCTTGCAATTTCATAGTTTTTCTGTCTAGAATGTGTTCTAGTATAACATATTCAGTTTAGTGAAAGCATAAAAACTATTTACAGATCAACCATAACGAAGGTAACCTATATCAACCATGAGTAATGAAGGTAACCTTAATCGGTGTCTATTGCAAGCTGCGAAGAATGCAACAACGCCGTATAAAATGCTCTTGATAGCACAGAAAACCTAGAACAAGAATGATAGTTCTATGAGTACAATAACTGTATAAGTTGGAAGTAGCAAGATTTAAAGGGAGGGCGGATTGGATAATACTGTAATAGGTCAAAAGGGAGGTGGGTCGACCTGAGGCATTTTTAGTACAGGTCTGGTTAACCCACAAATGTTCTCTCTGTTTTCTTAAGTTTTTATACAAATATTTTAAAAAATTACGTAAGTGATACTTATTCAATAATAATCTAATCTCCGCATAAAAGATCTGAGAGGTTGTAAGCATTTAAAATGGATTTTGGGTTTTTCCCGGTGTGATCTGCTAGACCCATTTCACACGTTACCCCTTTCAGCCATTTGGGATTAAACACAACCCAAATTGACCGTTCATAAGTAAACGGATAGAAATTGTCACCGTTAGTATATGTAATCTTGATAAATGGAAAATAAGAAAGCACTGTATTTAAACTTCAACCACCTGAGAGAAAAGGTCATTCCAAAGGGAACGCCACATAGAAATCTCACGAGTGCGCGCAGTTGCTGCCTCGGCATTTGAGGCTACCTTTAACACGTTGCTCGCAAACAGCCATATACCACCAACTAAATCATAGATGTACATGTATATAGGACCAAGAAACTTGGATAGTCCAAGAATGATGCTAATTGGAGCACAGAGTGTTTTCCAAAGGCACAAGAATATAGGGCTCATAACATTTGTCGCTGCAGCCAGCTCAAGTTGGCAAAACACAAAATATTAGCAACATGCATCAAATTATAAACGGGTAAACGGAGGAGTTTTTTCCTTGTTCCGGTTACCCGGGGATGGCAAACCATTTTTTGACTCAGATGTATCGGCCTAACTGGTTTATTTGCCCGTGGCCGGTTCCAACCATTACCCTGGCCACCCACAAAATATTAGTAATATGCGTCAAATTATGATGTCCTTTAAGTTTAGGGGTGGCAAGATTGTGGTTCGGGCAAGTTGGGTAACAGGTCCTTTTAAGTACAATTTGAAACGGCCCAGGTCAGGCTGGGTTGAGCACTTGAAACCCCAAAGTCTTATTTATCTTTTTTGAGTTTTTCATTAAAAAAATTAGTGCATGAATCGAAATCGTGAAAATAAACTACATCTTTGAATAAAATAATTTTAGGGGGTGTTATGGATGACTTTTAACATGTTTGCCCTGTTTGACCGTTCCCTTTTTAGCTAGTATTGTTTATCTGATCTATGAACCATTTGAGATAAAACACATCCCCAATCAACCCAGTTATAAGTAAATGGCCAAAATTGAGACCTCTAGTTAAAATGGTTAACAAAGATATAATCAGAAAAACAGATTACCAAAATTGCAAATAGCTGATGAGATGTACCATACAGGAAGCAGAAGAGTGTCCATCACATTGTCCAATAGATCCCAAGAAGTCACCATAAGAATGCAAATGAATGAGTACAGACGCCCCCCCATCTGAATAAAAGCGTTACAAAATGGAAAAAGCCCATCCAAGACTAGCATAAGCGGCGCAACTAATGGCTGTGTGATAACAGAGACAAGTGACCGGAAAGTGCGTGTCACCGTCAAAAACCACATGACAGCCTTCTCAGCATTATGCAAAAACAACATAGTACCCAAGTACTGAATCCTTGATACCATCTCCCATGTTTCTATCCAATCAAATAAAGGCCCAAACAAACGAGAAGCAGTTGCCTTAAGAACAGGCACGTTTTTGTACAAATCATAGAAACCAATAACTACCGTGACAAGGGATATCGCAACGTATAGAGATCGTGCTAGAGGGCACATCCATGGACGATATAGATTACAAAATACTGGATAAGACTGAAAGAAGATTACCCAAGATGGAAGTCCAGCCTCCAATAAGGTAAGTAATCGTAAATCAGACATGATTACTTTTTGTAATTCAAAAGGGAGGTCACGGTCATTAAACCGGAATAACAGCAATACATCTCTGTACTGAATGGCTTCTGTTGCTTCCACACATTCACTTGGACATGGAGAGGGTATATGGTAGCTGGCAGTTCCACTGAAAGATACTTCAGTACTGTAATCAGACTGAAGATCAATATCTGGAGAATTCATTGGTTTAGTTCCCATATACAGGTCAACAGGAGATCTATCCGGTATGCTAGTTTGGTCTTGGTCTTCTAAATTTTCTGATTGACCCCCATGACTACTCCTAGGACTGCACTCACATTCGTTTTCTGATAATACACCGTCGTTTAAGATGTTTTCATCATCACCTGAACTGCAAGGGCTTGGAGTATCCATACCAGCCTCATGAAATGCTTCACCTGAAGAAGATCTCAAACAAACTAATAAGCTTTCTAGTTAAATAACTTGATAAAAGTGTACATACACGAAATACCTATCATAGAACTGAGATGTTGTTCCAAGAGAAGACACTCGTATGGAGTCCCCGGAAACCATGAAGTTATGCCTTTAGCAGCTTGAGCTATACTATCAAATTCCCATTTATTCATGTATTTGGCCTCTATAGCAAGAGAAGTAGCAGTCTGCTCATAGAATAACGACACTTAAGTATTACTCCACTACAAAAGGGATATACAAAAATAGGACCCGGCATACCTGAAGCTGGTTCAAATAATTGATACCACGAACATCTTTCCACACCACTTCAAAAACAATAAATCCATACAAGGTTCTGTGCAATTTGCTATTTGCAAGCAAGGAAGTCTTGAGTTTCTTTACAGGCAGCAAACCCCTCTGTCTTGAGAGTGTTACCATCGATAACCATATTTTCAAGTTTTGTGATTGGCTTGAACGTCTGGAATGATCGTTGGGTTCACTCAACTCTGGATTTTCTTTATTCTCCTTTTGCCCTCGTGTAATCGCAAAGGGGGACAACCTGGACTGGAGGCATAACCAAAAAAATAGAACTTTTGAATTGTTATGGCAATCAAAACTTTAGTATTACCATTAAACTAATGTTAAGATGTTGGAATTCACAACAACCTTGGTGACCATCAACTGCCACAACTGTGCAGGTCCCGAGACCAAGTCTTCCAGCCATGGCCTATTATCCACCAATATATAAAATGTCTTGCTCTCAGGCGCCAAGAAGAGGCTAAGATCGGAAAGATAAGACTGCAAATCCCTGCAACAATAAATCATTGAGTTGGCTTCACTTAGCAATCAAAAACTTATCCGTTTCAAAATGTAAACATCACACGATTATCTGGAACAACAAAGTTAAAATATTACTTTTAGAAGATGGTCATTGACATTAAAAACCACTAACATGATATCATTTACTCTCTCCTTCCCAAAATAGGTGTTGACAACCAAAAAAAACACAAAGTTACAATATTACTTTTAGAAGTGGACATTTATTTTGAGACGGATGGAATAACCTGGAAACAATGGCACAGTGTTGGCTTATATGAATGTCACGTCAACAAAAACTCTTGATAGAAAATTTAAAATTACTTGTTACTTAATGAAAAGGTATATGAATACACTCAATAGCAAAAACTTAGAGTTCGATACATAAAAAAAAAGGTTTGGAAGTACGATACACACGATAACAAAATCAGAATCTTCATATTCATTCAAACAACTAATAAAAACAAATAAAAATAAAAAATGTGGATACATTACATACATACCCAATTTGAAAACCATTCAAAGGAAAAAAGTGCCTAACAATGTTGCTTTTCTTCCCCATGAAACAACTCCTGCACATATAATACAAACTAATAACTAAATTCACAATACATATATATATCTCAATATATATATACAAATTTATATATTTATATATGCATATATTATTATTATTATTATACAAACATGGTAACATAAAATAATACTAATTAATGTAAAGCAAAGCACATATTACTTGAATAATTATTAATGAAATAAAATAATTATAAACCTATATTATTAATTGAAGAATGGCATTGCGCATAATCAGATTGATAAACGACGTCGTCCAACATCATCATAACAACAACAAAATGAAACAAATTCAATTCAATTCAATCAAATGTAATTTTTTTTCATTTTTTTAAAAACGTTTAGTTTTCATTTTATTCTCTTTATTTAATATTTAATTTAATATTTAATTGATTTTAAATTTTTAACTACCTAAGTTTTATTTGTACAGATTGAACCCCTACACTTTAATGCATGTGTGACTATTTTGTTAAAATTTTATAACGAAATCACCATATTTTAATTTACAAAAGTCACAAATGACTTGCGCGTTCTAGAAATGCATCTCACGTACATTAACACAAAGCTAATTTTTACCCGCACAATATAACGGTGACGGCGATAAATCTTTTTTGAAATTTTTTTTAATACGTTGGTAGTTTAAAATGATTTATTAGGATGATCAAATTTATAATGAGGATAAAAAAACCAAATAGGCAATATGTCAATATACATTAAAATATTTGTTAGTGTAAATTAATATTATAGATTGGTTAGTTAAAATTAATATTAAATATCTTTTTCTAAAAATAGTAATATAGTTGTCATAGGGTGAATATTTCGTATTAAGTTATGAAAGTTTTCGTAAGATTGGTTTATATTATATATATAGTGGTAGATATGTAATTTCAAATCTTAAAAATCAAGAGATTATAAAAAGATGGTAAACTCTTTATAAGAAAGTATAGATGTACAAATTTTCTATTATGAGAATTAGAGATTCAAATCCTACTCTATATCAATTTAATCACAATATTACGTGATTTAACTTCTTGATGTTGGCTGTGGAATTGATTGTTGGGGTCGATAATAAGTCGATTATCCATGAATGTGATATTATTTCCTTTTGAAAATAGCATGGCATGTATTTGAATGAGTATGGTATAAATGTGCTTTGACACTAACAACATCACTCAAATAGACATGTATTTTTATAAATAATTGCTCGAGGTTTATCATTTTCTTTATAAAAAAAAATTCATGTTTGATTTTATCTTTTGAATAAAAAGCCCTAGCTCTTCAAAGATATACAAAGTTCCAAAAATAAAAACTACTTAAAAGAAGCCCAACAAAACCAACCCAGTCCCTAGGCGCAATCACAACTCCCGCTACTTTTGTCTAACATACCCTACAACCATACCTATAAACTAAGACCTAACTAACAATAGTTTTAACGATGCAACATCCATTAACATACAAAATGTCTATTCAACATGTTACGATACCTTAAGAGAAACGTAACAACTTGACACACTTCAATATAGTATTGGTTAGATTTTGGAGTGTTGTCTAAATTGAGACAAACCATGTAAGGTTCAGGGACTTTATGTGTATATGTTAAACTTTAGAGGCCAGTGTAGGATTAGTCTAATAATTCTTCTTAATAGTTTTTTCTTTTTAAAAAAAAAAAAAAAAAATGTTAAAAAGAGCATTAAAACATACAATAATTTTATATACGACATGTGGTATATATGAACTCAGGTGGAACTCATCCATCCCACTTGTACCAAACTTTTGATATTTGTTGTGATATAGTACTCATCGGGGACCCATAAACATAAAATAATTTTTAAGTTATGCTAGTGTGGGTTAGTCTAATTTTTCTATACTGGAATGCACTTTCCATACATATTCCTCTTATAAATCATACTAATTTTCATTGCTTCAAGTTTTATTGGAATAATCTAGTGATTACAAGAGAAAGTTTTGAAACCCAGGTTGCGCCAAGCCCAAAATCGAGCAGATGTAACCTGGACGTGTGGTATGGCAGCTTGACAAACCACATATGAGGCTCAGGCTACCATGGTTCAAGG
>JAOEHQ010042706.1:0-23005 GCA_025447715.1 Asclepias incarnata | reverse complement strand
TTGTTTGGCGCTTTCCTTGTAGACCTTAATTCCCGGATCAAGGATCCGTATGCCCCCGTTTTAGGGGTAGACGTTGTATAACGTTAGATGCATTTGTACTTGTTCTTGTACTTAAATTGTGTAATATTTACGATGTTATTATGCAATGTGATCTCGGATGCTTATTTTAAGTATCCATCATTTAGTTTCTATGTAATTCCATGTCGTACTGAGCTTTTGTGTGGCATCCCATGATTCCGCCGAGTTGGGGTGTTACATAATGTAACATGACGAACTTCGTATAGTTCTGTCACTTTTGTATAAGACAATGTAACAATTGTTCCTATTATGTAATGCAATGGTGTGTTATGATCTTGACTGTTGAGCATTGAACTATTTATCTGTGCACTTTGCGTTTTTCGCTTTAGCGGGGTGTGACATGCATGATGATACAACTAGTTATGATAAACATGACTATTAAAGTGGTGCACCGTAATTTGTATAAACGAATTAGTAGTTAAGAAACCATATGAATCAATGTGCATCATAAAAGAAACCAAAATGATGCATTATGATGAAACTAATTATGATGAACATGACTATAAAAGTGGTGCGCCGTAATCTATTTAAATGATAATTAATAAACCATATGAATCATAAAAAACCAAAAGATGTAAACTCATGATTTTTGTTTAATATGATTTATTAATTTAAAGACTAATATATAGTTTTAAAAACTAATAAATTAAAAAGTAAAAAACAAGTAAACTAAAATATAAATTAAACAATAAAAGTTGAAAACGTGGGCACTGGGCAGTATGTTTTGATGAATAAGGCATGCCATTAAACTTCCAAAGAACTACAAAAATGTCATCATTAAATTTATATTATATATATTCTAAAAACCAATATGGTTTTTACAAGTTCTAATGCATAAGGTACAACACCTTTTTTGTCTTTATCAATTTTCATTTTACACCCTAAACTTTTAACTTTTTTACCTTTAAGTCTTTAGCATGACTTTTACTTCTTTTCATTTTTACCCCCTAAAGTTTCTATCTTTTAACTTTTGCCCTCATCAAAGTTTTTGTTTTTAGTTTTTTGACACCAAACTTTCTATTTATAATGTTTCTATCAAACAACTTTCACACATTTACGGTTTTACCTTTAAATGGTTTTGATTATTTTCCTTCGTTATGTTATATATGATGTTTTTTTAATATATAATAATTTTCATCATCGTTACGTCTTACATTCATGTAACATTTAAAGTAAGACACTATATTATATCACTGTCGTCAGAGTGTCATTATTTGCATTAATATAGAAATTGTTTTGTTTTATGTATTTATACATCTCATTACTCTTATTGCACTTATACGTTTTGTTTTATTTTTTTATTATTATTATTACATGTTTTGTTTCCTTTTTAAAAATTTGGCTTCAAAGATTTGACATAAATGTTTTTATATTACAATCTAAAATTTTGTCTTGTAAAAAACATGTTCCGCAACAACGTGCGGGTATAATAACTAGTTTTGATCTAATTTGAATAAAGGATCTAACGGCCAACATGATTTCTTATTTGTTTTATATTTAATTTGTGTCCCTATAACTTAACCCTATGTCTAAACCCCCCTCATTTTCAACAATTCTACCTTTGAAATGTCTATTATACCCTTACACATTACACTATTGTTTATACATTGATTTAGGAGATTCCTATTTTACCCCTCAACAAAACACCCAAACAAACCCCTCCCCCACCCCTAAACACAAACACACTGGAAACTCTGTTTCTCTCTGGCTGTTTCTCTCTGGCTCTTACAACTCACAAAACCCTCCCCTTTAGTCTCGGTCGCCATCACCATCGACCACCACGACGCTTGAACCGCCATCGTCACCACCATCAAGGTCTGCCATCGCCACCAGCATCCATCGATAAAGGTTTGATTATTTTTACATCGATTTGTTATATACACTTATATATATATTTTTTACATTGATCTACGGGAAAACTCATTCAATCACCAACACCACCGTTGTGAATCACCACCGCCCCATCAATCACCAACGCCACCGTTGTGAATCACCACTGGCGCCATCAATCACCAACACTACCATTGTGAATCACCACCACCGCCCTTAACACGCCGTTGTGAACCACCACCATCGCCCTTAATTAATTTTTCAGGCTATTCCTTAATTTAATTCTTCTCACTATTTTGTTCCATTTTTCAGATCTGGGCACCATCATCAGATCTGGGCACCATCATCACCGTCATTAAATCGGTAAAATCTTTTTATTTTTTCGGTTGATATACCTCTTTCTATTCTGTTAATTTCTTTAATTGATGTTTTTAATTTGTAGTAGCATGTTTATATGAGCCCTTTTTATTTTTATATTCATACTCTGGTATATATTTAAGGGGAAAAAGGACTTGCTTTTACGAGTAATATATTTTGTAACCACCGAAGGAGAAGTATTGCTGAAGTTTGGGACTTTTGATGGAAAGTTTCGATGGAAAGTGTTATACATCTTATCGGCAATAATACTTTGTAGTTGTTACATTTTGGTGAAATTGTGAGACACACTCCATTTTTCCCACTCAATATGTCGTTATACTATCTGATTGAATAAATAACAATTTTACTTATTAATTCAAGTTTTGATTATTAGCCAAATGTGAAGGTGATAAGCTTTCATGTGAGATGCATCTCTGAATCCTCCGATAGCTCCTACTCAGTTGTTGATGTTCCAGATGACTCAATCGAACCTATCATGAAAAAGGTCGCCTTCTTCGCTGTTATTATGCTTTCTGCTGCTGATTCGTTTAATACATTCACGTGATAGATGTTTACTACATTATGTATAATAAGTTGATTTGTATTAATTACTTGGTACACCTAATGCTGCTTTAACCGACGATTGGCCTCCTAAGAACTTTTCCACATTTGAGAAGTCATAACACAAGCTCCCATCATATTTTAACCTTATATCGTAGTACTGAAAATAGAAAACATATCATGACTGAATAATAAACTTCCCATTTATAGTGATCTTGCTTTTACGACTTCTTACATTTATGTTCTCTGTTACAGAAATTATATCCTTGAAAATTTGCTGGCAAATGTTATAGGCAGATTGACATGCGACTGTTAGGCCTGGTAAGGTTGGACTTCCTTCTGGAGAACCAAATCATCAGGGACATTGACTCGTTTAAGGTAACAACTTAGATCCATTTTACATTTTTGTAAGTGTGACATCCGTCAATTTTCCTTTCTAGAAGTTAAGCCTAATTACGGATGATTAAGATACACATTGCTAGATTAAGATTTCCTTAGCTAAGTTAAGTCATGATTAAGTGTATAAGTAAATGTTAGGCTTTCTAATTGATTAAACAACTAATCAATTGTTCAAATGAACTATCCTAACAAGATTTTAAACTTGATGATATCAATTGTTCAATTGAACTATCCTAAAAAGATTTTAAACTTGATGATGAGCAACTAAAATTATAAAATTTCTTAATTCTACGAAAAATCGTATAAACGTTCGTTATTGTACGAGACGTTCTCTAATGAACTTAGGACTTCGTAGAACCTCATATCTAGTGTTTATACACCATAATATGAAGTTTAAACAACTAAAAAGAAGTTTGGAAAAATTCGATAAAAGACGGGATTTTAATTAATTACGCGTATGTTCTGCGTTCACACTCGGTTTACTTTAAGCGAGATATTTTACAAACTAAGCTACGTGGCTTAAAACCGACCACACATTTCATACTAGATATTTATCTAGTTATATTAAAATAGTATTAAACTTTATAAAAATATCCTATATATATATAGAACACGTTTTATATATATATAAATATATATACGTAACTAGTTATTACGTAAAATTCAAGTTTTTTATACTTAAACCTATTTAACACCACACAGTTTAATACTTATAGGATATGTTTTATACATTATTAAGGTTATAAAAACAATCCAAATCTATACAAATATATATAAAAATCTCGGCTTTGTATATATATATACAAGTTATATAAACTTTTAACTAGTAAATCGATTCATGGTTCTAAACGTGCCACATCACCACAACTTGGTCACCAAGTTTAAGTAAAATATCTAGCATGTAAAATGACCATTTTACCCTCTTGTAACCGTCCTAACCCCCCCCCCCCCCCCATGATCATCCTTTTTCATTCTTTTCCTATAAATAGCAAGCTTAGTCTTTCATATTTTCTTGCACCTCCCCCTTTATTTCTCCCTCAAACGGCATTCCAACATTCTTATCGCAACAAAAACTAATCATAATAATCATCTCGAAGCTCTCGAGAAATAATTCTAAGTACTTACATCACAAAGTGCTTAGACGATCTTCAAGTAAGGTTGTTATCGAGAAATCATCCAAGATCATCAAGTAGCCTAGTTATAATGGCCATATGGAATTAGGATAATTCCATATTCATCAAGTTTACTAGTCCAAACTATAGTCGATTCTCTGAAGAACAAGTTGGTGTTCTTCGTCGTTCTTCGTCTACGTCGTTACTTTGATCTTAGAACTTTAAGTTCTCCAGACTTGTAAGTGTTTCTATGAAACCTTACTATACTTTGCTTTATGATTATATAATTACATGTTATTGTATTAAAATGCTTGTCAACTTATTCTATACCCATTTATACATACTTTCGTATAAATACGTTTAATATTGCTTAAATACGAATATTTAAGTGTTGGCACTTTTGTAGAAATACATGAACTAAATACTTTTATTAAATACTTTTATATACTTTAGTTAATGTATAATCAAATACTTAATTATACATTTAACTATCCCATGTCTAAATATTTATTATCTATTATTCTATATATAATTCGTATCTCGAATTCTATATATATATATATACCTCGTATCCAAATAAACATATCTATATACTAAGTATATGGATAAATCCTCCCTATATTAAGTACTTCATGATCGCAGGCCTTTTGTTATAATGATGTGGGGAATATCGGGTTGCAGTCGGACAAGGGTTGGATAAAACGATATCAAAGATCCTAACCCCCCGTACTCCTTCCCCGTTGAACCCTCCTTTATAATTATCCGGGCATGAAGTCGTATTAGTTTTCTATTGATTTTTGGATATTACCATCAAGGTATCTTTTCAATTCTAAATCAATACATATTCGTATTGATATACTATACAAGTATCCCTTTATTTATTCATACATTTTCATATTAATACATTCGATTTCTTTAAAATAATACGTTGTCGTATTATCGTATCATGGGGAAAATATTTCGAATATTTTAAATTCAAAAGGTTTTATAGTTATGGAAACTATCACCATAAACTTCGTATTTCAAAGATAAATTCTTAAGAGAATTCTTAATGAATAAATTCAAAGACTTATAAATGAATACAAGGTCAGTTACGTTGACAAGCGTATTAATAAATAAACATGGTGATTATATAGTTATCCTAAGAATTGCCTTGAGTATAAGTCAATCATATTCTGTTTAGGGATACGTACTCTGACCTGTTCATCATCTCGTTAGCATTTCATCATTTCCTTTCATTGCTGATAAGGTGAGACTCATAGCCCCCATCTACTTTTATGTTTTGGGCTGAGAATACATTGTCGAAATTGTTTTATACTAAGATATAATATATATTTTGAGAAAACGTTATATACAAATTTTCTATCATTTTTATGAATAGAAACTAGAAACTTTCACGAAACAAAGGACTATATGAACACACGGGGTTAATATAAATTGATTAAGGATTAGAGTCTGATATGTTAGGATTACAAAAGGAACTATCTGTTACTGTCCTGTAGTTATGGAGTAGCTATATATTTATAAGAATGAGAGTTGTGTGTTAAAGGTTCACACCATTAAGAAAATCGTTATACTTACTACAAACATACGGGTTTAAGTATAAGGAATATTATTATAAGCTACTATCGAGGACATAGTATGATTGATTACGATTCAATATGCTCAGATTTGAGAATATATTACAATGAGAAATATATATCAAGGTTTTCTATGCGCACATTCCATATGAAATACAAGTTCTGGGATTCCAGCATAGACCTCTGTATTGTCATAGAGTGAATTATATACTAAGGTTCCATATGCGCACATTCTATATGAAGTTAATAACATACAAGTTCTGGGATTCCAGCAAAGACCTCTGTATTGTTAAAAAGTTAGTTATATATTATGGTTCTGTGATGGCAGTAAAACATATATATAACGTTATAATGTATTAAATATAAGGTTCTGTGATGACAGTGAAAACCTATATTTACGATGTAAATTATCTGTGAAGATTCTATGGTTATGTAAAACCGATCTATCGTTATAATATGATTATATATTATGTGGAGATAATTTCCGAAAGTATTTCAGATTAATGAACAGGGGTTTCATTGGGATTATACCGGTACGGGTATCACTAAAACCTTATCATCCACCAGATTGAATTACTGTAAAACCTATGACCTCACCAACTTTATGTTGACGTCTTTTAAATGTATTCTCAGGAAATTAAGGCACTATCGGAGCATGCTTGGTTTGGAGTCGCATATGCATACATTAAAGTAACGGAGCATTTTGATTAGTTTCCTTTGTATTAAGAAGTAGTTGTTCAACTCCTGTGAACGTATCTACTTTCCCTGTAAGAAAATGCTTCGTATATAAATAAAAATCCAATAACGTCTCATTTAGAGGTCGTTTGTTATAATGTGTGATTGTGATAACTCTAGATTGTTCACACCTTCGATTCCGCATTTTGGGGGTGTGACAGTAAGCACAGTTAGTTGCCAATTGTAAAATTGTGTTCCCTCTTTTCTGCTTAACAGGCTAAAAGGATATAAAAAATCAGGATGTTCCCGTCAACACGGCACCGCTACACTTAGCCACTTTTGTAGAGGTACCGCCACACTTAACCACTTTTGGTATTACCACTTTCCACTTTGCATAGAAACCCTATGTGTGCTATAATCTATGTTAGCTTGGCATTGCTTTGAAGTTGTCATTGGTTAATCCATTAAACCACTGAAACTTTGAGCTTATTTTACATAAAATTTTGGATAGATCGATTAAAGTTAAAAGGCATTTTGGTATACATTCTCTCATGAGCTTGGTCTAATAAAAATGGTCACTAATCCATACGGTCAAGTCACTAATTGGAGTGCTAATGTAACGACACCTTTGCAAAGGGGGTTTCAGCCTAAAAAATATACAAGTTAAAGCTTTTGTTCCTGATGTCATATCATAGTTTATGGATACTACATAGGTAAGACACTCATCTTAGTGGGTAACAAAATGGATAGGTCATCTATGTTGGATAACGGGCTTAGGTCTGGGTCAAAATATTTTAAGTTTTTGGTACATATTTTTAATTGTGGACAATTGGTAATTTGTGTAGGTCCAAAATGTTAGCTTTGGCTTCTCGGTTATTGATGAACAAGCAAAAAGCCATCACTTTAATTGTAAGTTCACTTGCTAAATTGGTAAATGTTTATTCATGTAAAATGACTTTATACTCCTATTCGTTTTTCAGACTATAACAAATGAATATCCGCTTTGTTTTTTAAATGGAAATACAAGTACTCAAGGTACAACACCGTGACAACGGAACGTAAGTCGAATATATGTTGGACATAGGAAGAAAAAAAATGTATATGTTGGATGCATGAAATCTGGTCCAGTACTAGCTCAAAACTTAGCTCAAAGGTAAGTCGAATAATCTTTTTGTATTAGTTAGATATATATTGAAAACCTTCAAGTTGTTGCATTATTTTGATTAATTTTTGTTGTAACAGAGGAGTAAGGTACCATGAACCAGAACATTGAAAATTTGGTGACTCAGGAAACAAGTATTTCCAACATGCCACTAGATAATTATACGTTATTTTAAAAGATTTGCCTACCTATATGTCATTGTACCAGTTAAGTTTCGATTGCTCAAAACCATAACCTCATTTATGTACTGTATTAAGTATTCTTTTAGTTTTTTCAAACGTTGTGTTAAACCAACATTTCAGACACGTATTGCACAAATACGCAAATGAAGATGTTTCTTTGGGTTTAGCGAAGCAAATTAGTATAGATACTAGATTTTAGACCCGTGTCCGATACACGGGGCTTACGACATTATCAATATTAGATGTTCATACATGTAACTCATAAAAGCTTATAAGTTCAAAGTTGAAAATATACTGAAAAACTAATTGTTCAATTCAAATGCCAAGAATGTTAGCAAATAAAAAGAAAAATAATGTAATAATGGAACATTAGAAGCATATCTTTTCTTTCATCTTTTGTAAGACTTTTTTAGTCAAGATTAATACACAAAAGTTTATACACAAAAGGAAGAAATTTGTACCTTTTTTATTAAGTTAAAGCATGATCGTCAATTGAGTTTCAATCCTTACCCTTGATATAAGGAATCATATTGGTTTGAATTTGGGATTCGATTAAGATAAAACAAGAATCTTGAATCGTTACCCTGGATAGAAGCATATTAGTTTTGATTTGGGATATATGGGTTTATTTAGTCGTGTATAAATATTTGAGATCCGTTATGTTAGTAAGTATAAATTTGAAGGTTTTTTTTGAATTATTTGTTAATATAAATTATACAAGTAAGAATCAACTTAAGTATTATATCAAGTTATCTATTTACTTATGTGTCTTAAAATATGATGAGTATTAAAAGTATGTAGATATTAATTTATTACGGTTTAAATCTTAATTTACTATTTTTATTAATAAAAATTTGCTTATATATTAAAACTTTTGAGTTTTATATTCAATTTTTTTTAAAAATATGTCCATCAAAGTTGTTTACTGTGACATGGTTAGCGATATTTGAATATATCATAATATACCCATCAAACCGTGACATGCTTAGCGATATTTGAATATTAAAAAATCATAATAGGTAATATCATTTTATTTGTTTTATTGTTACACATGGTGTATTACATTCTTATTTTGCACTATTAAAAATAATATCGTATTCTTAGATCAAACATATACTAAATATTTCAATTAGAATATGACAATGTTATAGGTTTTTCCTATAAATATGACGTTTTTACATGCTTTGCTTTTCTTATATGTATCATGATAATTACTAAAAAAAACTTGAAAAATAGGATAATAGTACTATAATTTTAAAATCTTATTGTAATTTACATTGAATTATATTTATTTTTAATTAATTAATTTTGCATTTATAAAATAGAACATACTATTAGGATATATATTAGCTATTATTCTATTGGATATATATTAGTTATTATTTTTAATTATTATATTGGAATTATTGGTTAAAAAGTGTAAATTGGTGATGGAAAATAAAAAAGTGTAAATTAAAGTCAAAATTGAAAGCAAAAGTCAATTTGAAGAAATCAAGAGCTGTGATTGGTCGATAAGTTATTAGAGCAACTGTCTTTTAGTATATAAAAAGAAGATTTGAGTTATCAAAAATATGTTAAAAAAATTTTAATTAATTAAATGGTGAAAAGAAAAATAAATAAAAAATTTCAAGTTAAAGGCTCCAAAGTGTAAATTTATGATGGAAGTTAAAAAAGTGTAAATTAATGAGAATTTTTCTATAAAAATATAATATAATAATTTTATGTGGGTCCATAATTTTTATTTATAATTATGAATTATGACATCATCAAGTTTTAATTTGATAAAATTGAGCCTTGTGATTGGTTAATAAGCTATTAGGACAGTTGTCTTATAGTATATATAAAGATGCTGAATTCTATTATGTATATTAGGTATTAATCTCATTTTGGTGTACATTCATGACTAATGAAACCTATGGATTTGGAACCACCCATAACCCATTTAAGCTAACATGAACATGCCACAGAACACATGTTCCAATAAAATACCTCCACTCAATGTTATTACACTTTCAATTACAACAATAATAACTATTTATTCCTGGTTATTAATATTTGGTAAAATATATATTTAAGACAAATGTTAAATAATTTGTTATTAACAAAAATTAAACATGACAAAATCATCCGCAGCGAAACGCGGGTAATATTTCTTGTTTGAAACATTGGAGATTAGAGATAGGGAAGAGATATATGTAACTTGAAAGCACGAGGAGTATGCGTGTAATTAACTTAACATATACGGTAAATAAATAACCGATAGGATGGATGGATGGATCCCTAAATTTGTATATTATAAGAAAGAAGAAAAAGAAAAAAAAAAGAAACCAAAGCCTTAAGAGAGATACTAATTAGAAAATCTTGGAAACCGCCAAATCAATGTGAAGTAATAATAAAAATAAATTTGGAAAAAAAATTAAAATAAAAATGATAACTCTTGAACATACCCATTTGAATGTGAAGTTTCCCATTTGATAAAACCTCCAAATCTAAAAAATAATAATAATAAAAAAATATTAACAACAAATTAATATGATGGTGATTGAAGAACAACACCCCTTCATAGATGCGATTGGATAGAGAGAGATGATGGTCATTGATTACGGCGGTTATAGAGACGGATGTTGTCATTGACTTCTTCGGCGAATGGCGATTGACGGCGGTGGAGGGGTTGTTGGTGTGTGTGTGAGTGGCGGCGGTGGAGTGGTGATTGATGACGCGTCGTCAGAGAGAAGGGGACGGGTTTACTGCGGTGGTGCTGGTGATTGACGGAGGCAGCGGGAATGGATACATAGGGTGAGGGTTTTTTGGTATGGAGAAGGAAGGATAGAGAGGGGGGATGGTGTGTGTGAGTGTGTGTGAGTTTTGCCTGGTTTAGGAGTGGTGAATAGATTCAAGAGTAGTTTAGGTATAGATAGAAGTGTAATGTTGGAATTTAATATAGAAAATAGGGGTATAATAGGTATTTCAAAGGCTGTTTGTTGAAAAGGGGGTATTTGTTTTATTAGGTATTATTATCTATAATCTATAATACTTAATAAAGGAGGAGCCCTTCCCCCATTTCTCAAAAAAGCAATGTGAAGGGACTAAAATACCCTTACTTTTTCTTCACTAATTTAAAATCCATACCTAATATACCTATAATACCCTTAATGAAATAATTTACAACATAGATCCCTCAACCTTTAAAATAACTACCTCACCCATTTCTACATCAATAACTTTTACATTCACCACCACATCACCACCACCGCCCGCACCGCCGCCGTCACCATCCCTCGCTGCCATCGCCACCACAACGCCGCCACCATACCGCCGCATCGCGCGGGCATGAGTCTAGTACATATATATAAAGGATAATGATAAATCAACCTAAAAATGTGCCTAAAAATCAACCTAATTATAGGATGATGACATTTGGAAAAATCAAGTGATAAAATTATAAAAGAGAATTAGTAGAATCCACTTGTTATGTTCTTAAGGTATTAGGTTGATTTTTAGACACATGAAGTTGATTTATCATTTTCCATATATAAAAGTAGGGTTTTTTTTTACTACTATGGGCCTCATTTTTTTAAGTGGCCCGTTAAGGGTGTTTGGATGGGCTTCATTTTGTTTCTTCTCAAAACGTGAAGTGAGTAATACGCCGAAGGAGAATGCGTATATATAAATAACCTATAGGATGGATACCTAAATTATATTATAAGAAAGAAAGAAAAAAAAAAAGAAAAGAAACCAAAACCCTAGACATCTAATTAGAAAGAAAATCTTGGAAGCATATATGGAATCGGACGGAATGAAGGATTGGTTGGTGGGTTCGTTGCTTGAGCAGGGGATTAATTTCAACGATTTGAATCTGGATTGTATCAGGCGTCGTGCTCCTAGATGTCCTGTTTCTTTTACATTAGGACGAACCGAGTATTGTATGAGGAAGTGGGGGCTATCAGTCCAAGATATGAAAAAGGGAACCTTTTATAGTTTGCTTGAAAACGGAAAAAATCTTAATGGTCAGAACGTCGGCAAGGAGGAGGCTCTGAAGATTATTGACCAGATTAATGATGACCTTAAGAACAAGAAAACGATGAAGGAGGATAATATCCACACCCTTGAAGAATGGCTAGAATACGGGCGGAAACGTGGTTATATTGGTGATGAAAAAGAAGAAACCCCTCCAAAGGATATTAAGATGGAGATTGATTCCAAAGGCCACCCCATTCCTCCTGATGTTCCTGCTGTCAAGTATGATCCAGGTTGTGAGCCCCTCTCCTCAAGATTGCCCATGAAACGCAAGAAGTATGAGGATGAAGAAGAGGAGGAGGAGATTGTTGGTCGCCTTCCAGTGGGCAAGTATGGAGAAAGTTGTGATCAGTCCCCCAGCGTCATGATGATCTCTAACAAATAAGCCTCAGGCTATATATATATATATATATGTATATTGCAATCGTTGTTTCTTTAAGAAACAAAAGTAGGTTGCTTATTACTACTGCATATAAGCTCATGTGTGTCTTGTGTGTTTATGTTTTTTAATTATCTTGTGTTCTGTCAAACTTTGATCATCATCCATCATGTATGTTGGAACTACTTGCTACTTTTCATGTTATGTTGGAGCTTTATGCTTAATGATGTCGTTTCTAGCTACTACTTTTACCATTAATTAATTTTGTGTTTTCATCATCATGCATCTTATTGCTCCTGTTGCTATCTATACTATATATATATATATGCATATATAGGAAGGACATGATGGTTATTCGAAGTCAGATTTTCGATGCTATGGCCTCCTTAATTAGTTGTTGATGGAAGTCTTTGTACAGTTGTCAGTCACATCCTTTGTGGATATGTTTGGTTCATTTATTCTCATTGGTATAATAAATTTCAAAGCCAACCTCTAGTGCCGTTTGTCCAATGTTTAGAACCTCATTTTGTGGTCAATACGATTCGAGGTTAGCTGTCGATTTCGTTAGTGCTTAAGCAATTAATAATCTTGACAAATGAACGTGTATCCGCATAATGGAACAAATCCATAAAGATGACAAGCACTTAGCTTGTGCCCAAGAACTCAGGATACCTTGGATGGATGGTGATTGTAGGGGATCACAAGGTAAAACTGACAGAGGCCAAAGTAGATCACAAGGTTCCTACAAGCAGCTTTCTTGATGAGCGAATCAGACTTATGAAGACCTTAAACAATTGTTTAAGAAAAGATTTTCGTTACCATTCCAACTTGAAAGTGTCTGGCCAGTTTTACTTTCACTTACAACCTCAATATTTTGCCTTCACTATTGTCAGCTTTCCTTTTTTCTTTTGTGCTATTTAATCTTAAAATGTGTCTGTTAATTTATACTCTTACAGTTGCCATCCATTGCTGGAAAATCGGACATTCCAGATGGAAATTCTAGTCACGAGGCTCCATCTTTTGACTCATCTCAGTTGGCCGCTTACCATTCTTTTGTGAATGGGGATGATGCCAGCAATGGAAAACCTATTCCAGATGCTGGTGTTAATGAGAGTGGATTTGGTTCGTACGATACACATAATTTTGCATCTGTAAACCAACCAGAAGACGGCGGTTCTGGTATATTTTTGTCACTTTATTTAATTGTATATTGATCTGTTGGAAAATGATTTCATAGGATTACTGTTTATTGTTTCTCCTTTATGGCAGCCGTTTCTGCGACCTATGAATGGGTCGATATGTGTTCTGTTTTATCTTTAACGGGTTAAATCAAATAATCTAATTAAGAATGGGTCAAAGGGTTAACATGTTTTTTAAATGCATATAACCTTCTTAACTTCCAAGCCTTTTTATTCAAAGTTCATGTGAAACGATATATTTTATATAGTCCTGAATATCACACTCGTTATTTTTGGACAGTTAAGTGTTTCAGGTCAATGACACGATATACTTGTTTTTATCAATACCAAAAAAGCACCCATCTCGACTTAAATCATTTTGACATGTCAGCCAAGCATCTGACCCTCTGATTTTGCCTCTGCTGCCTTGTAGTATGACACAATAACATGTATTCCTATTCCTAGGCTTTGCTTACTGTCATTGAGGTAGCAAAAGAATTTGATGAGAATGCAAGATCAAATTCTTTATGTGGGACAGTAGAATACATGTCATTTGAAATTATTCTCGGCAAGGGACACGACAAGGCTGCAGACTGGTGGAGTGTTGGAGTTTTGCTGTTTGAGATGTTCAGAGTCACACGACAGGTGAACGCATTATATGTGTAAATGGCTCGAAGGTCCCTAAATATGTGAAATTTAAAAATCCTCCTAAATTTTTTTATATTTACAAAAGAAAGTTAAATTTATTTTTAGTAATAATATTTGATACACTAGATGTGTGTAAATTAACTAACTTTTTTTTTTCTTTTTTGGTAGGTATGCCATATGTATGACCGCCTACAATGATTTGTTTCTCTTTCACTAGAAGTTCTTAGTAGATCACAGTTTATTACTTTGCAAGTTTCATTATTCAGTGTTTCAATCACATTGATAGTCTATATTATTAACTTAAAACAGTCACCATTTCATGGAGGGAATCATGAAAAAATGCAGAAAAAATTAGTGAAGGATAAATCGAAGATGCCTACATTTTTGACGAGCGAAGCAAACTGTCTGCTGAAAGGGGTTAGTTCACCTGTTTTACCATCTAACTCATTTCTAATCTTTGATCACCATGAAAGTTCCTGTGTTATTCATGGGTGGGTTGGTGACAGTTCAAACACGGGTTGGATCGAAATTTGTCCCTTTGTTGCCGACATGAAACACTTTTTTTTCATTTTTAAGTAATTAATATTCATTAGTCCCAATTTCCAACCCGTTTAACCTATTTGGTCCTTTTGACTCATGCTGATTATAGTGAAACGTTCATTATTTGGCTCTTTTACCTGTTTGACATTGAAGTTGACCCATTGCTTAATAAATGGATTGAATTTGCCACTTCTAATGTTCTTTTTACTATTGGGATTTTAATAAAAGATGTATGATCTTTGACTTTTATGGTCCAATGCTTTAGTTTTCAATTGTTTGGCCACTATGTAGCTGTTGCAAAAGGATCCAAGCAAGCGGCTTGGTAATGGGTTAACGGGAAGTTATGAAATAAAGCATCGCAAGTGGTTCAAGCCAATCAACCGGAAGAAATTAGATGCTAGAGAAATTGATATAGATCAGAACTGATTTAGAACAAAGAAACAGAAAATACAGAAAGAACAAGATAATATATTGATAATTTGGTACAATGCTCCAGTAGCCCTAGTCTGTTATAATGCTCCAGCAGCCCCTTTCTAAGAACCACAATAATATTCTCTATACTTAACACGATGGCCTAATGGCCTTATTTAAATAACAAAGACTCTTAACCTAACTTGTTCCCCAAGTTGTTAATAATAATAATAATAATACTTTTATTGTATGGGACATATTTATCCTTTGTTATTGTATTGGAAAATGATTAATCCTCCTAAATCATCATACTTAACTTACTAGAGGAGAGTTACGTACTCTCATCATCAATTTGACTTGGCAGCCATTCAACTTATCCACATAGGATTTGTGACATCCATCATGATGTAATTTGTGTGTATTTGATGGTGTATTGAATGTGTGTATTGATCCTCATTATGTATATACTAGCACGGTACCCGCGCAATGCGGCGGTAGTGGCAGAAGCGGTGTGGTGGTGGCGGCAACTAGTGGAGATAGCGGCGACTGGTGGCGGCGGCGGCGACGTCGTGTGTGTAGGTAATTGATGTAAAGGGGTTAGTATAGATATTTTAGAAGATAAAGGGTTGATGTTGTAATTTAATCATTAAGGGAATTTGGAGTTTTGGACATTTTGCATATCCAAAAAGTGTTAACTTTCAACAATGACCTATAATTTTTATATAATAGTATAGATGTATATAACGGTATTGTGTATATGTATATGTATGTATAATAAAATGAGCGGGTCTTTTAAATTTAAAATATGATGTGGGCCTTTAATTTATTTCTAAGACAGAAAGTGAGAGAGAGAGAGGACTTCTCTCATAAGCTTTTTTCCTTTCTAACCATATCTGATTTCATGATGAGATCTCTCCCCAAATCTCAGATTTCAAATACATAATAATCTGGGCGGGCTTTTATATTAATCTTCTAAGGCAAAAAATGGAATATATATATATATATATGGAGTGTATATGTTGATGAAGAAGATGGATGCGGATCTCATAAAATTCCTTTATATATTGATGAAGATGGATGTGAATCTCAAGTTTTTTTTTTTTTTATTTTATAAAGGTTTTCATGGGTTTAATCGGTTGTATTCTTTATTTTTATGAAAATTTTCATATTTGAATGTAGAAGGTGTTTAGGTGGGTTATGAAGTTCAGTTGCAGGAGGTGTTACAGGTATCATATCGTTATATATATATATATATATATATATATATTTGAACAGGAGATTTTTTAATATTTTATTTTAGACCTGGGTACATACAAATCGTTTTATATATATATATATTGTCATATATGTTGGAGAATTTTGGTACGGTTGTAGGATGAAAAGCATGATTATGGAAAGGAGGAGGGTGAGCAATTGAACTCTGGAGACGGTAATGAAGGTGTTATCTGTTCGTTGGTTAGTGAAGACCAAAAAAGCACATCGAGTTATGTTGATTTTGTTTTTGAAAGTGGAGAATTTCACTGTCAAGAAGAGGTGATTATGAAAGTTATGGAAAGGAGGCTTATTTTTTGTTGTGGAAATTAGGTCAGATCCTCTTTTATCATCATCATCATCTACTAATATTGGCTCTCATATGTGGATCTTGGTACTAATTATAAAAATTGGGCATGGTATTTTGCCTGATCTTGATACTAATATAATTTTATTTTGTGATTAATGAAGGAACCCAAAAGGGATCCCATGGGCTTTAATTGGAGCCGAGCATGTTGTGGAATCCCCTGGAGTTTTTAAGTTGAATTGCAGCTTGTGTTGATCTTTAAGTTTTATGTTGGTGGCAGTGAAAATAGGCTTCATTGGTGCTGACAGTCTTCATGAAGGATTCTGTATATTCTTCTTTGTGCATTTTGATACGGGTTTCTTTCTTAAATTTATCAGCCGTTGTTTGTTTGGCTTATTTTAGTGGGTGTTATCTTGATTGTTTCATGCTTTAGGTTCTTGAGGAGCCATCTGACACTCATATGATTGGTATTGGAGATTGTATGCAAACTCCCGGGGTATGTTATTTCACCCCATTTTTGTGTCTCCATGTTTACATAAGACTTAGTTGCATCATGTATATATTTAATGGTTGTGATCAAACAGAGTGAATAAGAACAGTACCATCCATTTCCAATAGAAATACATCTTCTTCTGTTATATTCTTTTCGGTTTCAGGTTACAATTTTAGCAACCAATATCAGGTCCCATGTATTTTATATTCAGCTTTCTAATAGCGGAGCTGTTACGATTGCAGGTGACTATCCAGAGGTTGTCCATTGGTATGACGCCAAAAACTTAAGGCTTCTGAAACAGGGTGAGATGCTTCTGTCAGTTCATGGTTCACCCCTTGGTGTTTTCAGGGAAAACAACATGGATGCAATACATGGTAATATATTCAAAAGATTATCTTTTTCGTCCTCTACATAGTAATTTTAACTCTGTTGTATTGTTACATATTCCAGCAAAATACCAACCCTTTTATCTTTTAAAAGGGAACTTTTGAGCTAATAGCAAACATCCTTTGCTTACTTTGTTTCATTTGATGATTATATCTGCAGAGACAGAGGAAGAATGAGTTGTTCATCCGTAGATTTCCAAATTCTGCAAAAGAGAATGTTTAACTTGCTTGGCAGTTCTATTTTAAGCGGTATAGCTTTGTATCTAAGTGTTTTTCTAGGTTTGCTATTAAAAACGTTGCTATAATGCAATTCGATGGATTAAAAAAATGCATCTTGAATTTTGTTAAATCAAAATAGAGTTTTCAGCTTTTTGTTATCAGTCTACTTTTTTTTTTCTTTTCTTAATTTAGTCTGCAGCATGCGTGTAATTGGTTTCATTCCGGTTTTGCACATTATGAGTTGGATATGTTGTTAGTTAATTATCTCGAATTTCAATCTCATTGGATTTCGTTTTTTAATTTTGTTTATAGATGTAACAAAAGTCCTCTGTGAGCTAGAGCTTACAGTTAAGCGAGTAAAAGTATTAACAGCACCAGACGGGACAGTCATGGACCTTCTGTTTGTCACGGATACAAGGTATGTCTCACATGATTGCATGTAGGTGGATAATAACCGAACTGGCTACATGTAGGTGGATTAGTTGTTTGATTGTTATTTCATTAATCATTTGCGTTTATTATTACAGAAGCAATACATTTGAATGGATGTCGAGCATTTCAAATGATTGCAAGAAACCAGTCACATTCAGGTATGGAATTCATCTTGCATTTTATTGCCTTCAAAATTCATTTTCATTTTGTGGTCTGTTATGCGACATGCTTATAAAAATGTAGTTATAAAAATGTAAAATTCTAATACATATATGGATAACTATTTGCATCTTTTTATGAAGCCGAGTTTTCATGTAGCATCAAAGATTAATACTTTAATATGTAAAACAGCTTCAAAGATTATTTCCTGGATCACCTCAGCTATTGGTTGAATAAAACACTTATGTCGCAAAACCACCAAAAGGTTCAAAGATTAATACTGCATATATTTTGGATTTTTAGACATTAAAGGATGGATTATCACATATTAAAGCTTTTTTGAATTAATGGGTTTCTTTGGTGCTTTAACAGGTATCCAATATATAGAATTTCAATGATGAAAGGTTTGCAATTCCAGCTTCCATGAGTAGCTTCCATGAGTATGAAGGTTTTATCATTATTGATCTCCTTTCTATATATGTAAGTTTTCACTTTGTAAGTACATAGACGGGAGTATAAAACATGGTAATAAGCTTCCTTTTAAAGTTTTATAGTTATGGAAGACTTCATTTTATAGGGTATACGTAATTTCATTTTGGGTGAAGCTCGGTACATTCCAAGTTCCTTTGATCATTTTGTTAACTTTTCTAAGTATTGTTCAAAATATTCTTTACCCAGCAATTGTAGTACATATTGACAAAATCCAAAACTTCTGCTGTAACTGGTATGGAACGCACAGAAACCACCTTCATCTTTGTTCAATTCGGCTTTAGAGTTTCAAAAAAGTCAATTTCATTAGTTTGCACCAAATTACTATGCATTTTCTAAAAGACAACTTTATTATGATACTGCAACTGTGTATGCAACTTTATCAAGAGTATTCATGCCGAATAATAATGGGGGAGCAATAGGTGATAGGCAGAATCCACCAGAAGACCAAACCCCTGTCTCAAGCCCAAGCCCGTTCCAAGAGATCAGTCCAATGGGCCACAACTTGGTCAACTTTATCAAGTCAGAACCTTAAAATACCAGCTATTTTAGTTATTTTAATTCCAAGTGAATTTTCTTTTCTTTATTATTTTCCTTTATTTACCTTTTCAAAGCAGTTATGTTATTTACCCTAAATGTAGCCACGTGTTGTTTGTTTCTCTCTGGTATGTAAACTGAACATGGATTAATGAGAAAGGCAGTTCTTTGATAAAAAGTTTTCTAACTCTTGGATTAGAGTATATTCCATTGCTATCTTAGTTTTTGGCAGAATTAAGAGGTGATCTTGGGAACCGGTTTGGGAATCTCGTGGTGTGACTGTATCGAGACCTCTCGAGTCGGCTTTTGCCCGACGAAACTTTGGGTGGTGAAACCTGTATCCCACGGAGTCGTTGCAAATATCTTAATTTTTCGGGTTATTGGATCCAATTATTTAGTTTCTGGTCATCAATAGGTATATCTGGTGGGATGAGTGTTTCTTTAGCGGGCCCTGATGGACGTGTTTTGGGTGGAGGACTTTCTATGTTAGTAGCGGCTGGTCCCATTCAGGTTAGACCCGTTTAACATTTTGTTATATGTGGCAAACTAGGTAATCTTTGGAAAGTTTGAACAAGTTCGGTTGACCAGAGGGACATTTGTTTCGGAAAATTTTAAATTGATTATAAAGTTCTAGCATGCATCATCACAATGTGGTGGGATCGAACACTTCGTGGTCGGCAATGACGGGTAGATCTGACCCGTTTCGCTTCGGGTAACATTTTGTTTAAAAAGTTAAAATTGTTATGTTAAAAAAAAAGCTAAGTGCATCTCTTCCTGTTGATGAACTCATTGGGGAAACAGACCGTTTTGATCGTGTTTTTTGGTCTGTAGGTGTTTAGGTTAGAGTGGATGCAAGGACAAACAATAGAAAGTCCTTTATAGCACACAAGAAATCGCCGACTCAACAGGAACATACTACATACATATTAACGAAGACCATGGTGATGACACATGAGAAAGTTATTTAGAGTCAGCGCAGGGTGTCAGACAATTGAGCAACTAATCCAATGGGCACGACTGGACAAAAATGAAGCCCGCCTCTGCTTTTAAGCCTGAGTTTGTCTTGCGTTATCTTTGTAGGGTGATGAGCCATTGATTTCCTGTTTTGACATGTTTTGACCTATACAGGTTGCAGTCTTTCGAAGCAAGTTCGATATTACCAATGTTCGGACCAAGAATAGTTGCTTTACCTTCACACAAAATTGATTTACTTATACATTTTGAAGTGTTGGATTTCATTTACGGAATTGATTAGAGTTTGGTGTTTGTTATTGCTTGATTATTGGGGGTCTGTGCTTAACGATGGATCAATTGCCGAGATGAAAACAAGAGCGTGAAAAACATTGGTTTTGACATTGGCTGCATATCTTAATGCCTTGACTTGCAAGGATGTTCATGGTATGTTTATTTTAGATTGTTGTTCATGCAAGTCAGCTGGCCTCCTTAGTTCTATTGTAATTATTTTGTAAAAAGATGAAACCGAGTGTGCGTGTGTAGCAATGTAGTCTGTAGATGAAGAATACTTGGAAGTTGGAATACTTACAACATCTTATGGGTACATAGGGAGTCATGAAGGAAAAAGTATTTACAATTGGTATATGCATGAGGTATTTTACTTTTTAGTTTTTCTATATGTATCATCAATAATAATAATAATAATAATAATAATAATAATAATATTAATATGCGTCCTTGTCTTCTTATATGCGGCCCAACCCAATGGGCTTGATCCGTATCAGAAATCCAAATAATAGTAATAGTAATAGTAATAGTAATCGTAATAGTAATAAGCAGGACCTTTTAAAGGGAAAACTTTAAAAATCTTTCAAAACCCAGGTCTGAACTTTCAGACTAAGGGGTCAACCTTTTTACATATACTTGAACAAAAGTTTTACATATACCTCGACTGGCAGGACTAATGCCAGTACAAGATCAGTACAGGCCTGCGCCCTAAACAACGCCTTCATCCTACGGCTAAAAACGGGCTGCCATAATTCGACCACTATACTGATAAGCTGCCTGTCTAGTATATAACAAGTATATAACCTTTCTAAAACATTTCAGATTAAATTTTGAAAAACTTTTTTAATTTTCCAGATTCCTATTTTAAGTCATGAATCATAATCTTATCATGTTTGGATTCAACACTGAGAAATTCCTTAGCCTTCCATTAGGCTAAGTAATAATAAATAAGATATTAATAAAAGATATTAAATAGAAATACTAACCTTTAACGAAGACTTCAAGATTATTCACAAAATATTATTCTTATTATTATATCACAAAATATTTTACAAGAGAGAGAGGGAGAGTGAGTAGTAGTATTATGAGTTCTAAAAACTCTGCCTCTATCTAAACGATTATAGCTCCTTTTATAATGGGAGATCCATATTACAAACAAAAATTAGAATAGTAAATAACAATTATTATACATCAATAATTTTTGCTTTAATCAAAAGCAAACTTTTACTTTTGAAATTTTCAAAAGCAAACATTATTATGTTCGGCATTATTGATTGTTGATAATGCTTGTGGGATCCACATTCTTGATAATGCTTGTGGGGTCCACATGGTTGATTTTATTTTATTCCTTTGGCTTTATCATCAGATACTGATTTCTTTAGATCTTCGAGCATATTCTTGAGCAGTACTTCATCTAGAACATCTTCAGATCCATATGGGTCTTGTGATTCACCTGGGAGAATATTATTGTCTTCTCCTGAACAGCTTGTAGACATTTCTGAAATATTATCAGACTGTAGATTCTTCATTAAATCTTTCTTCACTTCTTCCAAATATTTGGCAATAAGTTCATCTTTGGAGACTTGATTTTCTCCTTGCATCTTAAGCCTTCTAGTAATTTCTTGAAATGGGCTTGGAGATTCTCTTTGTTGATGGAGTTTAATTTGTTGTGAATATAATTCAATAGTATCCTGAATTTTATCTAAGGTGTCTTGACCTTCAATGATTCCTTCTTTATTAGGTTGAATCATTTTTTTTCCCAAAATTTTGTAAAAAATATTCTCCTTAAACAAGGAATTTGTTGACTGGTATAACCAAATTCTGGAGACCATTTCCAGATCCATGGAATTCTGAATTGAATGAAAAAATGACATAAAGATAATCCTTCTATTAGGATTCTTTGATGTTGAAAATCAATTATAATGGGAGAAATTTCTACCCATTGATTAAAATAATCTTTTCATAATTCTGGTAAAATTTTTACCGATGGACCATATGATAGCCACCATTTATAAACCCAATTTGGGATGTCCCGTTTATAAACTTCTGGACATATTTTGAAAAACCATGAATGTTTTTTCCTTGAATTTTCATACAAAAAGGCTTTATTAAATGCCTGTAACACCCCACAAGGCGGAATATAGGGATGCCACGAAATAGCACAGCATGACGTGGAAATCACATAGAGCATCTAAATGTAAACGTGCTTAGTAAGCACCAACACAACGAAAACAATAGATAAAACAATCAAAATGCATACAAATAGTCACATATCTGTTACAATGCAATCTAATTGTTTTAAATAACAATCTTCCCCATTCGGGGGTAAGCGGATCCTTGATCAACGCGATAGTCTATCAAGAACGCGCATAACAAAAGCG